>BJKM01000631.1:0-310222 GCA_015082035.1 Chaenogobius annularis
CAGCAGAAGTATGGGCCCCACGCCACTTCGCTTCTCCCCCTCACTGATGTGGCGCACGCGACACAGGAGAACCAGAACGAGTAAGATGGAGGTCAGAGCTCCTCCAGCAGCCACCGACTCCACGGCCACACCCCAAATAGAGTCCAGGTCACAAAGAAGAGTGTATGGGCGCACTATGCCCCAACCACATCCTCGGGGAACCGCCTGCACTGGGTCCATCCACTCTTGACTGGAAACAGGCTGTGCAATGGAGAGTGTCAGCAGGAGGAGGACGGGCAGGATCGCCATTACTGAAAGAGGGGATAAACAAAAGCAAGTGAATGATTAAAGCCATTTGTAAACAAACATTCCCTCTGAAGTATTCTCTGTAGGGACAATGCTGCTGTGCCCACTGCTGTGTTTTTAAGTAGGAACAAAGGACAGTAGTTCATACAGTTATACACGCATACAGACAATAGCAGCAGCTCTTTTTAACACTAGGAAGCCTTGAAACCTTTCCTTTTGTTGTAAACACACTCAAATAAATAGTTAGGGCAAAGCCCATGAATGGCCCTCAATAAAGTAAGCAATGACAAGCAGTTAAGGTCAGTGTCATTATTACAACTGCAGTTTGGCCCAGTCTAGTAAAACAAAATCATCCATGGTTGTATACCTACATACAACAAATATATTCATCAATGATTGACCACGTCATATATAGAGTTTTTGGTTTCATAAGTGAAGGTCTGGTACCTCAAGGTAGTGTGTATAATATATATATGTGTGTGTGTGTGTGTGTGTGTGTGTATATATATGTGTATATATATATATATATATATGTGTAAGGTATAGCGTAAAACACATACTTTGAAGATAAACTAGGGCGTGTATATATATATATATAATATATATATATATTAGTCAAGTGCCATGTTACTGTCAACCTCAGATGTTTTTTCCCCAAGCTGCTGGGTGTACTTTAACTCAAACTCTCCAAACAGGTCTTTTGTTTATCCCAAGACTTCTTTATATGCTTTGACATAAAAATAGCCACAGTATTTACATACCATATAAAGCTAGTGTTTCATGTATTCTGAATGCCAGAGAGAGTACTGTGAGAGAGCCTGGTTTAAATACACACTGGGTAGGCTGCTGGGTCACACACAGTGCCTCCAGCTGCACAGTAACTAGGACAGACCAGAGTACTAATAGCAACAAGCCTGTAGTTTCCCCATTATTATTTGTTTCAAGATTTATGAGAGAAGAGTGATGTAGGAGCAAATATTGGCGTAATATAACACATTGAAGGCTATTTGTCCAGTAAGCAAAAAAAAATGTCATAAAATGGCCACACAACGGGCCTGATAATTTGATTTGAAAAACTATATCAATAAATAATGAGAAAATGACTTTATCATTCGGATCTTTTTTTTCAGTTTTCTAAGCACTTTCTAGGGCAGCACTAGATTTCCTCTTGTCTTGTTTTTTTTTTACAGCAATCATTGTTGTTTTCATGTGAAATATTCATTAACAGTCAAAGTCTGTGCATTAAACTTGTGCATATTCATCTGAGTCTTTGAAGTAGCCTTATGGGAGTTAGCAGCCCCATATTTCTCCCTCATTACCGAAACGCTGCCTTTCTCATATCCTGACTTGTTCTTGTCATCTTGTGTCTCACATTGCCGCAGGTTGTGACTGGTCAGTGTTTACTTGTACGCAGTAAAATTGTAAAAATAATCTAGTGACGACGTTCTTTCTTATATCTTAACTCAATAAAATAGATAGAATAGTGAATAGATACGCTGAAGGACCTGGATCAGGATCTGGTTTAAGTGATTTTACTGACTTTTAAATGTTTTTTGAATTTAATCTTTTTATGTAAAGTCTAAAGGGTTTTGCCATTAAACATTGGCTAAATGCAAGACTAATATCTTTCTTCCAGGAGACTATGTGAAATTGTTATATAAATGTCCATGCATTAATTGGATTCCTTTGTGATTTAACTTGTCATGTTTTACAGAGTAACTAAGGGATGAGTCACAGATAAACACATGGTTAAACACACTGCTACTGCTGCTGCTGCTGCTACATCCAAACACCTTCACTAATTTTATCTCCTCACAGAGTGTTGATTTTCCGGTCATAACCATGGCAACAGTCGGGACAAAACAATAGATGGTGCTTGCTCATTCCCAAGCTGGTCCTCCTCTGCCTTTGTCCCTTCCTAATGACAGTCTATTAAAACCTGCTGCGGAGATGCTCCAAACAGAAAAGACTCAAACGTCACCAGTGAGCACTTGTGCATGTTGGCCCTCTCACCCTCTCGTGCACAGATGGGTGCTCTGGCTGCTACTGAAGGGGCTTGGGTGCTGCTGCTCGGAAACAGTCAGCTGACGCCTTAGCCATGGGTCATGCATATGATATACTACTTTACTGTCCCAATTTAGGAATATTTGTTGTCACCGACGTCACTTTTTGGCATTGAGGGAAAGTAACTAATTACAAATACTCACATTACTTCAATTGAGAAGATTCTTTGGATAATTGTACTTTTCTGAGTAGATTTTTAAACCTGTACTTGTACAATTTTGGCAGCAGTACTTGTACTTTTACCAAATGCAGAGCCATGTACCAAAACCCACATCTAGCATCTGAACAGAATGTCACCTCACCCCACACAGGCACAGAAGATGCCATGTCCACCTCCATATCTTTTCACTTCACCACTCCACGCTGCCATTTTTGTCTTATTGCCTTTAAAAGCTCTTTCACTTCAGATCCCCGCTCTCATCCTCAGCGCAGTATACAGTAGAAGAGTCTCAAGTCTTTGCTACATTTAAAGCCGTGCTGTGAAGCCCCTCTCTCTCCCTCTTCTCCTCCCCACACTCCATTCTCATTCTATTTCAGCTTCCATTTTGGCTGCTCCCTGGTCCCCTTTTTTGTTGCCTGCGCCCCCTCCCTCCCCCCACCTCCCCCTAGACTTTATTCTTGCTGTGTATCTTATGTAACTAAAGGATCCAGACACTGCCAGTTCTGCGTGGCTGCTGTTGTGTAGGACTCATATTCCTCCGCTGCCGAAAGCTCCATCTTAGCTTTGCACATGTAGCAGTGTTGGATGCATACATACATATATATATATATACACTGCACATTCATAGCACTATTCCGCTCTCATTTGCATTTAAATTTTACATGCTGTTCTGGGACATCAATTATTAAAAACCAACATTCTCACACAAACCTGGCAAGTAGGCACCATGCATTTCTTATACCACCGCGGTTTACCCTGCAACAAAGACACTACAGGTGCAGTTCCACTCCAGATTGCCCTACAGTAGAGCTTCTCAAACTTTTTTCTGGCACGCCCCCCTTAGGAGATAAAAAAAAAGTATCCATAAACTTACAAATGTCTAAATCATGTTTTCATAAATGCAACAGAAAGCGTTAATAGTTTGCAACCTGGAGTGTTTATAGAGCCTCGATCTGTTCTGCTGAAGAACAGGAGGGCTCCCGGTGACTGCTAGAGCAGGGGCGGAGCAAGGAAAGTATGTTGTATGAAGTATGAAGTATGTATTTAGTATGTATTTTTTAACAAGTTCGAAAGTGGTTTGTGGGTACCACTCAGCATTTCTGCTTAGGGCAGCAGCTCTGGGCGCTTCACTGCTGTAAATACGATGTTTCAACGCACTGCCGCTACTTCTCGTCACTGTGGATCCCTTTTACCACTGCGGGTCCACGGCCGTCACACACAGACTGCTTTCTGTAGTGCTGACTCGTTCCGCTGTGCTTATGTTTCTTCGTCTTAAAGGCCAAGGACTCAAAGCGGAAAGGAATCGAAAGCACATGCATTCTTTTCACGTATGCTTCATAGCGCCCAACACTTTGAGAAGCTCGCTCTCTTTCTCGCGCTCTTTCTCTCTTTTTTTTTCTTCTTTTTTTTAACGGTATAGCGTAAACCACATATTTTGAAGACGTACAACTACAGTAGGTGGCAGTAAATGCACCTTTCGGCTGCCAACCGCCAATAAAAGCATGCACTTTTCTGAATATCAGACATGGGATACAACCAGATGTTGACTAATTAACAAGTGCATAATTGAAGCCCTTATTGAATTTTGATCCTTGCTTCAGCTCACATTAATTCTGTCACTGTTCTTTCTATACTGCCTCTTTGTATCACAAATTAAATGTAAGTGGTGCCAGCCTGGATATATAGGATTGCATCTGGAGGGGCCCTTAAAGTCAAACTTTTACTGAAGCAAATTACTATCTGCTCTGCCTATAAGAAAATCATACTTGTAATATGGTCTGTAGGTTCATATTTGTGCCCGTCCTTATCCTAGATAACTGTCAAGTGTTGCATCATGTAGGGCATTTGGCATAAAACAAGTTCACCTGATAGTGCTCTTTACAGCCTTCTGCAATAATAAATAAAAGTCCCACTTTGTGCCTGCCATAATGAAGATGAATAAGACAGAAGCTGAACATTTAATACCAGTATTATTGTTTTACTGAATGTGCTAAATACACCTATCCCAGATACAAATCTCAAAGCTATAAAACCTATAAAACACCTGAAAAGTAAAAACGATGTAGCAAGCCACTGTGTTAACCATCCGACTGACTAACTACAGCTGTAATTGGGAGATTATTGCATTTTGAATACTCGCTTCAGTTCACATAAATTCTTCATCCTCCTGGGACCATAAATAATGTGCGCACATATTTGCGATCCCCGTGTAACAACATATTGATCCAGCTGTGGAAGGGGGATGCACACAGTATGCAGCCTGTCTTTCTTGACATCTGTTTACTGATGAAATCTCGAAACTGCTTCCACTAATCATATATTTTCTGACTCGGCGTTAAAGTAAAGGTCATGACTTGAAAAATCGGCTACATTAACCATTGTAACCAGTGTATTGATTAAATGAACTTCACTGCCTGGCTGCGGAGCACTGGACCAGCTAGCACATCATCCGACTTTTTACATAATGCAAATTACGTATCTCATCGTTAATTTATTTGCTGGAAAAATAATCTCCAAAAAGCCTGAAACCAGTTAGTTTGATACAGTGTTTCTAGATGTACTTCTACTATCTGTCGTAATGCTGTTATTTGTTATAAAATACTACAGCATAAAATTGTATTAAACATATGATGGTAGCACTAAGGAACTGTAGCTGTTGTGTTTCGGTTTTGTTGCAGTACACAAAAGAGATGTGTAGAGTTTGTATAGAGAAACAATTGCATATGGCATTTTGTACCAGAACTGAGACAATACTTTATTCTGCTATCTTATGGCGTGCCTCCATTCTGTCAAGATTTTCTCAAAATTAGACAACCTCAAATCTATTTTCAGGTATTTTGTTTGGCTTCTGTATTCTGTCTGCTTGTCTGCTTCTGTTTCATCTTCATAAAAACGTGAGCAATGAATTAAGGCAACAACAGGCAACAGCAATGAATGATTTGTTCCTTTTTGTTCTTTCAAGCATGACTCACAAAAAGGGGACAGAAAATGGGGAAAGATTGTGAGTTAGGCATGCTTTGTATTGCGCTGAAATGTAAATAATAAAGGAAGGTATTTTAGTCTTAAATCGGCTATGGCAAGATTTCCAGACAGTCAGTTCTCTGTCAGGCTCTCTATGCAACTGACAGTGAAGCATTTTCTCCCTTTAGACGTTTTAGACTTCCCTGGCCAAATTAATTAGACCTCATTATCATATGACCCTACTCACAGTGCGACCATATGCTAATTAACTTGGCAATTAACCGTGTGCATGTTTAATCTCAAACTACCCCCTCCACCATGGCTACTGTGAAGGCATCCCGAGAAGCCCAATAGTAAATGTTAAACCTGAGACCTCTTTAGTCATCCGTATGGCACAATATCAATAATCATCTTCTATTATGGATGAACAGCCGGGATACACGCCGTGATGAATGGAGGTGGATCACAGTGCATCCAGAGAAGATCAAATTTGTTTAGAGCTTATGATAGTGATCAGACGGGCTTGTATAAAGAAAGCAACAGCCGGATGCATTTGGGAGAAGAATTGGAGCGAGCAGCGCGCCTGGAGCAGCTCTCTGTGTTTGAAAGAGTGCGGTGCGGGGAGGAGAAGGGTGCGTGCGTGCGTGCGTAAAGGCGCACGAGTAACTGTGATGTTCGCGAGGCGGTATAGGCCACACACAGGAATAGTGTTCCAATTGAGGTACATATGGCACCAGCCAGAGGAGATACTTAGCATCCTCTATTCCCAAGAGAGAGCTAACCTACTCATGGAAGCACAGGCTGACAATAAACTACATGAATATTGATTAATGATGGAAAACAGAACACTCTAATGTAGACCGTGAAGCGCCAAGACGCCATGAATAAACTACACCGGCAATGGCTGTAGAAGATCATATATCACAGACATTGATGGCCACTTCTATACTTTTATATAATGGGACTCAAGTGACTATTTAAGTGATTCTCTCTCAAATGAAATGGGTCTCATGCGGGAGCAGCGTGGGAGAGACTTCAACAGACACCCAGGTTTAGCTGACCTAAGGAGCTTAATGCATAAACATTTGGAGAATGCTTCACCCTTTTAGAAAAGACCCTAACAATACTAGTCACATGGGAGGGTCTCGGGGGCTTCCAGAAGTCCGTGTTTGTTTGTGACACGGCCCATTGTTACTAGTGGTGCGTGCGCGTGGGACCCAAATATAAAGAATGACATTTAACCCCCAAAGTAAAAGACTGGGGGAGGGCAGTGTAATGAGAAGGGGGTGGGGTGCACGCTGTGATTGACAGTCCTTAAATAATGCCCAGTGTATTCTGGCGTGGAAACTCACGCCTTGATCTATAAGATCCTCGTGAGAAAATACGCACCAAATTATTGTTAAGCCATGAGTGGATTTACGCGTGTTTAATGATGAAGCAAACTCGAGGTCAAGTCCAATGTGTGGCTCCCATTCTGTGGGTACCCAGTGTGCCCTACGCACAGGCAACACCTATCAAATTGGTGCATCGTCTTTAAAGCGTGTCTCTGTCTGAAACATATTATTATGACAGTGTGCACGAACAAGCTGACATAAACGACATAAACGTCAATCTGTCTTTGTCATCTTTCGATGACATGCACGTACCTTAATCGATGTAAACAAATCCGATGTAGAATGAACGTGGCTCAGGGATGTTGCAGATTTTGGGCTTCACATTTCGAACGTGGCTCGGCTCGTCGCGTAATTTCTCCTCATTCACAGACTCAAAACACTTATTCAGCTCTCAGCTCGTGTCTTGTCCTCTGAGGCAAAAATTGACATGACAAGTGCACCCTGGATTCAGGGTCTTCCCAGTTTTGTCGCAGACCCTTTCATAGAGCAGTCAGTGATTCTCTGTGCACTAAACCCACGTAATTACAACAAGATTCGCATGTAACCGAATTATGTGTTACTCCCAAAAAATCGAAGGGTTTCTCCAGATGAAGGTCCGCACAGTGCTTCAACGGTCCTCCCAGAACGCATCACCAGAAACTGCGCTCTGTGTGACGTGCGTAACAATAATCCCCTCCGCGCGCTCAAAACATCACAATCGCGCAGAAATACGGAGAAAGGTGTCAGCTCCCTGCACAACCACAACCACAACCATCACTGACCTCTCTCCGCCTACTTAACACTTCATCTGGCCGCTAAATGTCGCCTGACAGGGGTCTCCTTAAAATGTCCCTATAGAAACAACTGCACGTATTACTCCTCTCAGAACGCAAAAAGATCCAAACACAGTGGTGTTGAAGTCAGTGTCACGGACACTGTATTTGTCGCAGCTGAATATTCCCAGCTCCACAGTTTTCCCTCTTTCACTTCACCGCACTAAACCACAGCGAACATGCGAGTGCAGCGCGAGGCACTTACGCTATGTTTCCGGTTAAGTCAGTCAAAATAAAAGCCTTTACTGTGCCGCGCTAGTCGCTCAGGAAAACAAACAGAGGCATAGTTAGTTTGGTAAAACGGATAAAAATCCAAGAAGTAATTTCTTCTACAACAGAAGCCTATTAAAAATAATGATGGTGATGCAGTAGCCTAAGGCTACAATGTCTTATAACTATAAAAGTATTCAATGTTTAGCTCAGTTGAGAGTATTAACCCTTCTAACGTTTGAGTCCAGGTTTTCTGTTCAGCTCATTATTTCTCCAGCATGAAATGAAAGTTTTTATTCTTTAAAGTTGTGGTACCTGATTTTTTACACAGCCAGAAGTTTTGTTTTTAAATCTGTATAACTCGCCCCTATCGCTCACAAACCATTTGGCTCATTATTATTATTTACAAGCATTAATTTTTAGGCTCATGCATTCATTTTTAGCTCATGCACAGCTTTTAAAACAGCTTTTTCCGCCTCAGTTTCACTGTGGCGGACCACCCAAGTGAAGCCAATCAGAACACAGCTTTCAGCTCTTATTACCAGTTTGGCAAGACATAAAATGCTTTATTTCAGACAGCACACAATGGTCTCAATTTTGTCACAAAGAGATGCTTTTACCAAATCCTCGGTCAGGGTAAACTGAACATGTTCATTTATTAAAAATGTCTGCTACCCCAGCTGTACTTGTCTCTTTGTTATTATTGTGAAGGGCATTGCCGGCATTGCTCTCCAGCTGGTGAACGTTGACGCTCTTCCAAGCCGCTGTTATGCTTTTATTCCCCCTCTCGTCACATGCCTGTCGCCTCAGCTGCTTTAGTCCGTCCAGCAGCGGGATTCTTTCAGCGTGGACCCCCCTCTTCCACTCTCCCCACCCCCACATTTACTCCCTCCTTCCTCCACTCCTGTAAAACCCCTTTTTGTTTACTTTTTCCTAACACGCCTAGTTTAAATGTGTAAATTCAATCTTTTTTGCACAACTTGTAAACCCATTGTTGTTTTGCGCGCAGCCATGACACCCCAATGTTCCACAACGTGCAGAAGGAGATAAAACAGAGCACGACAATGGCAAAGCGCCTCATGTTGAACCATCCGCGGGGGGCTATTCTTTGCGTTAAGATGTTTAAGGGAAGTCCCTTTATTTTGTCCAATAATACTGCCGGGGCAATCTCAAATGTACAACCGGTTAAAGAGGTTTCCTCCCTCCAGTGCGCGCCCTCAAACCCGTGAGGGAACCATATCATGAGACGTGGCAGCCGAAGACCTGCATGAGCCTAATCTGACAGGTGCATGCAGAGAGTGACATGGGAAAAGAGGGGGGAGGGGGCGCTGTCTGAGGCTCATGCTGTCACACTTGCAACTACGGGAACAATCCTAACATTACCTGCAACGTGCTTTCACCACGCTGCCATTATGTGCCACTGGTTTGATTTTTTCTGCATTTTGTGCTCGATACTACAGCGGCAACTGGCGTGTATTTTTGTGCAAGTGTCTGACACCATTAGTTCAGCGCAGTTACAAGTCAGGCCGACAGATGCAGTGGGAAAACGATGTTTAATGCACAATGATGTGAGAATGTGAACACTGAAGCTGCAGTTATCCTCTGTGGCTGCACGGGCGTCTATTTATAGTCGTGTCCTTTACGCGCATGATTCAGGGAGCCTGTATCTTTTTACAGCAACATGTCAATACTAAAGCTGTACTACGTGACTTTTTTCAGGGTCCGCCACCTCAAGTGAAAGTAAATGCTTGACCTAGATTGTTCCTCAGTTTGGCAGTCAACCTGTAAATCGAGGACAGCGCAGGTGACACCTCCGGACCGATTTACTGGTTAGTTCTGTGGAGACGCGACTTGAACCCATTACGCTACCATGGTAGCAACCACACCCTCACCCACTGCACCATGAAATCTCTTTTTTTGAGAGAATGTATGTTTTTCAGGGTTTTTTCTGGGGTTAAATTTAAGATAGACAAGTTTAATGCCGCAATGTGGAACATTCCAGCAAAAGCACCACCGCCACCAGAAAAGTTACATAGGGCACCTTTAAAGATTCAGCTGGCAGGGCACTCATTTTTCTGTCTGACAATTAAATCACTTTCCCTTTACTTTAGGTTTGCACAGAAAAAAACAATCTATAAAAACGTATACATGGCACGGTGGCTGAGTGTCTAGCACGCATGCCTCACAGCTAGAAGTTTGCAGGTTTGACTCCCAGGCCGCCGGGCCTTTCTAAGTGCAGTTTGCATGTTTCTCCATATGTCTGGGTGGGTTTCCTGCGGCTACAGTTTCCCCCCTCAACCCCAAACATCAACCATAGGTTCCTCCTGTTCTGACCAAGCCTGGCTCAAGATCTGGAGATGGGTCTCTGCACTGCACTGTAGCGCTCACTGCTCCTGACAGGTTTGTCCCAATGGCACTGGTTTAAGGATGGGTCAGATGTTTGAAAGGGTCAACCCATGTCTGACTTCGATTGGCTGACATTTATAAACAAAGTATATTTGGATCCATGACCTGGAGTGTGTTTAGAAGAACATGACTAATATTTCTGCACAGACAGATGCAGGCTAACTTTGGCCCTGTGCTGAATTTCTCAACTGTTATGACGGGAACAGGCTCAGTGTCATGTGTCTGTTCAGCATCACATGAGCCGTTTGTCATAAATGTATTCTCGGCCTTCCTTCCTTTCTTTATTCTAACTCTACCTGGAGTTCACATTAGCTTTTCAACCCCCCATGCAGCATCAGGGACAGCCGGGCAGCCCCCCTCAGCTCCATCTGTTTCCACATCAGAAGTAAGATCTTTGAACTCACAGGATGCAAGAGCTATGGCAGGATACAGGTGTGCAACATGACCAGGAAGAGCACATCTCATTTAAAACAATGTTAAGGCGATGGTACATAGCACATGCTATGTCTGGGTTATTGACTCATGAGTTTCCACCACTAATTTACTTCTACTACTAGGTTATTGAATGTATTTATTTGTCCTCCTAAGGTTTTTATATTATTGTTGTTACTCTGTGAAGTGGACTCTTGGTGCTTTCCGTGGGACTACACATGGTACACACTTAAAAGTTGGAAAATTGTTTCTACCAACATCACACAGTTGTTCACAAGTACATTTTTATATAGTATTTTTCAAGAGAATTTAATACACTTAGCCTTGAAAAGGGTGAGAACTGAACCCATCATCAGTTGGCCCACCTCTTGGATTTGGCCTCCGCTTCATGTGTGTGAAGACTGTTGTCGTGTCCGTCACCAGACAGAGGTCCTTTTGCTGCCACACACTTGTTTTCATTCACTGAGCCTTCAAGACCTCTTTGGAGCTGCTCAGGTTTCAGCGGACCATCATAGGTCGTGTCAGGGGAAGAAGGACAAACTGTGATTTACCTTTCTGGTTCTGTTACACTGTTTTGTTTTACATAGTTTTAAAAAGACGTCCTGTCATTTGCATCTTGTCATTAACAAGATCAGAATGTTCATTTGGAAAGCAGCTTGATGCAGTAACTCAGTTTCACTAGATTTATGAATTGCACTTATTTGCACACAAGTTAATATTAGCCCAAAGAAAGAACATTCAAAATGTTTTGGTATCAGGATTTAGTGACATTGTATGAATAGCAATGGTATTTGTAGTATTCCAAAAAGGGTCACAAACCTTTTGCTGATCCCAAGCCTTGTTAAATGGTTGAGAAAGGGCATCAAATGAAAATCATCTTCTACATTTTAAACAGTAACACATTTACAAGCCATTATTTGCTGTGTTTTTCATTTATAGTAGTACTAGTGCTTAAGAATGATTTTTGTGTATGTGTTTTGTACCTACAACATTTGTGTTCTTCCTAGCACTCTGCTCAACTGTCCTTTCCATTTTTCCTTCCACTTCTCATACAAACCTTGAGTATACCTCTTGGGGCCTTGTGTTACTGCTGACCCAGTGCACAATTACCCAACCAAGTGGAACTCGCTGCCCATGCCCATAAAATTCTGTAGTTTAAAAGAGCACTTGAAGGCGCTTAAAATAAAAAGATTGAGGACACCAATGTGTTTCATATCAGCACTACTACTCACCCTGTGTAGCTCCAGACTCTAGTCAGACAGATAATCCTGGCCCAAAGACAGACATTTTGGGTCTACCCCTTATACCCATGAGACATGCATTATTATGTGTCAAATCTACAATCCGGAGCCCACACTGAGGGGGATTTCAGATCACAGCGTGCGGCAAATTTAGGGTTTTGGGGAGGATTATTGATTTAATGGGACACTGGCCAGATGCACACAATGGAACAGTCATACATAGTGTTGTTAAGTGGGTTTTGTTCACTATCCGTACACTTCATGTCTCTCTTACGCTCTTCAAAATATTCAATTAAAATGACTCCTTGCAAACATAACTGCAAATCCATGGTTTCTTCAAATCTCCCTATCTTCTCCTCCCTTTATTGTTGTCTCCTCAGTCCTCAGACTTCTTGCAATCTTACAAAAAACCTGTGTTTCTTATATTAAGAAAAACACAGCATCACCTCATTGTAGTTAAAACACGAGTGGACCATGGACTCCATCATAAAAGTGGCACTCTTGTATTGTCTAGCAACACCCAGGACCCTGGTCAATATTTTTGTGGTTATCTAAAATATAAAATAACATTTTCTTGGAGAAAAATCGTTTGAAATGTATGAATATTTAGCCTATTCAATAATTAATTGAAATAAATAAATACTGCATTTACATGTATTATTGTTCACTTTACATGGTCCATATGTATCACTCTTTTTCCATAATCACCTGATATATAAAGATGTGGAAACTACTGTTTGTACTATTATATACGTTTTAAATCTGGGGCTCACTAAGCCTGTGCTTGTAAGTCAGAGCAAATGGACAGAGAAGGCGCTGAGTCCAAGAGCAGGCTCGGGAAGGAAGGAGCTGCACTTAAATAAATCTCCCTGGATGTCCCTCTGAAGGAGCACGGCCATTTTTGGGAACAAGGAGCTGTCTCCTTGGTGAGTGCCATGGAAACAGCGACTACGGGCCCCAGCGCGTAGAGACGTGCTTTTCAGGGGCCTGATCAAAAGTGGCAGGCCAGGTTTTTGTTGTTGCCCATTCTTCATTCTTACGAGTCCTCTGTCCCGCGTTGACACGGTGCTGGCCTTGTGCACTGAGAGGTTGTGAGAAGAGTGGGCCAGTGACTGTGGGAAAACAGTGCCAGACAACAGAGGAGCAATGTCTGGAACCAGAAAGAGATGTTTAATAATGACATAGGGCTTGACGTCAGAGCGTCACTGTATGGGTCCAATACAGTCCAGTAAGAAAAAGGTATCAGTGGGACTGAATCTGGCGTGATTAACCTTTGGTTAAAAAATAAAATAAACCAACTGACTCGATAGGGTGGAATGCAATTGTGAATAACTGTGTTTGATATTGAAATAGTGTAGTATACAATTTTTGACACTGCGCTAAGCCATAACCCTAACCCAATTGTAAAAACTAAATTTAAATATAGCCTACACTAATTAGCCTACATGTCACACAATGTCATCATATAGACTAACATTGAAAAGTTGGACTAAACCCCCACCCCAGTTTGAGAACTGTTTATGGATAGCAAACTTGACGTTTTGGGGTATAACACATTTTTTTCTGTCCTGAGTTTTGATGCGCCTTTAAAGCAAAATACAAAAATGATTACAAATATTTTTTTAATAAAACAAGAGGAGGGCTTTTCACATGCATTGCATCGATTGTGTGTAACTCTTTTAATTTGAGACATTTTAACATACCCTGCACATTCATGAAAAATTTGCCATGTTAAAAAAACATATGTATTTCCCAATATGTATAGTATAATATAGTCTTATCTTAATAATGATGTCACTGTCCCATCCTAAACAATATATTTATATAATAGTATTTTTCTCTGGAAATACAGCTGTCACACCGCAGGACATCAAAGTCCAGAAAAGTGATAGTTTTAATTTCATGATCATTATTTCTCTTGACATATAGCATAAAGCTGAAGTACCTGATTTTCAATTCAATTCAATTTATTTTTGTAACGCCCAAAATCTCAACAGTAGTTGCCTCGAGGGGCTACATTGGAAAAAACAGAATAAAAACAGAATAATAGATTATCATTTTCACACCATGAAATGAGGAAGAAGGTTTTTAAATCTGTCTAACTCGTCCCTAGCGCTCTTAAACCCAAAAGATGCATTCATTATAGGTCCGTGCAGTTTTAGAAGGGCTATTAGTGAAACTGGGCTGGACCACCCAAGCGCAGCCAATCAGAGAGCTGCATTCAGCTCTTACCTCCGGCTTGACGTGAAATTAAATACTTTATTATCACGAGCAGACAGCGCAAAATGGTCAAAAAATTGTCAGAAAGTCCAACTTTACAAAATACTCTTTTGAGGAAAACACAAAATGTAATAATTTACGGAAACAAAGCCTTGTGCCCAGCTTCAACCTTCAACCCAGAGCTCGTCCTGGTGCATAAATAACAGATGAGCTCCTTCTGGCTTTTGTGTTGCTGTCTTTTTTTCATGTCACACCACAGGACCCCCAAGGGATTGCAGCATTAACCTTATCATATCTTTTTTATATTTAACGTAGCAATAAAGGTGTAATTTGAGTAAATTCTGTATACATCCTAATCTCTATGCAAACACCATTATTAATTGTCTCTGACACAAGAGTTAGTCACACTTGTGACCAACCCAACAGAGAACCAATTAGTTCATTTGAGGAGTCACGTTTGTGTAGTGTATATAATCTTGAGTCGAACAGAAATTGCCACAGATCATGGGTTTAATAAGGGTTTAATACATTCATAAACAGTGCTAACCAGTGTTACTGTTACAAAGTGCATGGAGGGTAGATAACGTCAAATTAAAGGATTAAAGAAACATCCACAACTCAAAACACATACTGATATAGTCATGGCTTTTTGTTGCTCTCAGCTCCTTTATATTCGCTGTAATATATCATTAGAACGCCCTCTTGTGGTGTATGTTAGTATGTCCAGAGGAAATGCCAAGTAACTACCAGGGATATGGATTTAAAATTAATGTTAACTGCTGCATGAGAAGGCCGGGATATAAATACACATACATAATTTCCTAATGCATTCAACGTGGGCCCATTAAGGGTTGAAGCCAGTCCAGATGGCGAGACACTTTCTGGAAAATGTAGCCCGTGGAGCAGTCCGCATTGGCAGGCTTGGTGATGATCCCAGTTAGGAAGAAGACGTCCCTGTACAGTGTCAGCAGGGGGCTTCCTGAACTCATGCTGCAGTCTGCATTGGCCTGCTGCAACGTACAGCCCATTGTATTTGTCATGATCATGGGGTAGGTCTCCACACAATGTGAGAGCGTGTCATAAGCCAACTGGTTGAGAGTGAGAGGCCCCTGGAAGGCGGTTTGATCTGGGGTTTCTTTCCACCCGGTGACCACAGCAGGGTAACCTCCAGATGCTAGGATGCGGTCGGCAAAGTCGCGCTCCGGAAGACACGCGGCCACAACCTCTCTCTTGAACCTTATCGGGTCACGGAGCTCGATCACAGCTAGGTCATTCTCAGGGCGGCCTTCGATATAGCGAGGATGAGCGTGGACTAAGTGTACGTACAGTGTCTGTTCGCCATCTTCAGGAGTGGTCTTGCGTGTACCTGTCAAAAAAAAAAAGGGCAGTGTTACTTTTTGTATTTCGTTTTTGAGTGCCGGTAGTATGATTATTCAGCAAATCTTTTCAGGGTGATAGAATACATTTGCTATTTACAAAATAATCTTTTAAAAATCACAATTTATGGCACACATTTTAAGAATTCTTCTCATTATTGACAAAATCACATAAAATATGTTCAAAACTTAAAAGTCCTATTGGCCAATAATTGTACAATATATAACTTTAGCAGTTTTAAATAGATTTTGTAAACAAATATCTCACATTTAGTAGTATTATTGCAGACGGCTTGAACACTTTGCATATTTATGAATGAATTGATAAATAATGACACATTATGAGCCAGGGTGGAAAGTAGCAAATTACAAAAACTCGCGTTAGTTCAGTGGTGCGCACCCCCCCAAAAAAAAAAAATCGCAATGGCATTTGCAACTCCCAAACATAAAAAGTAGGCTAGGTTTGATTTTATTTTGAGGATATAGATCTAGATATATTACTTTGGTAAGCCAACAAATAACTGCATTTACCTACCCTAATCCCTGCATTTGAAGGGTGTCAAGCCTGGATAAGACTATAACAAGTTTGAATTTTCCCCTCATATCATCTCCCCCTGAACCCACTGGGGGTTCCGACCCATAGGTAGTTTCCACCACTGATAATAAGCACATTAATGACTGTTGAAAAGGCTATTGAGATTACATTAAACTATTACTAAATACAATGAGAAAATACAATTACTATAGAAAGAAGCCCTTTATGGACTCATTAAAACACCTTGTACTCACCGACCACCACTTGAAAATCACTGTATTTTTTGGCACATTGAGCAGAAGTCAGGACCATGTTTGATTTGAGAATGACTCCACTACAGTAACCAGCAGACTCTCCACTCTTCAGCAGCGCCTGTAACCCAGACATTTGTTACAGTTATATTACAATACATTAACCGTGACCTTAAATACAAGTGATGTGCAACTGTAACATTTGTATTTACCTGCCATGGGCACTCGGTCAATGTGCAAGTCAGGCCCTGGAAGTTGTTGTCTCTGATGGATTTCTGTCTGCTTTCCCATTGACTCAGGCTGTTCACTTTACCACAGGGATTTGACACTAAGGCGGGAAAACAATAACACAACCATTTATGCATTTTCAGTGTAGCTAAGTCAAAAACACCAAACCAAATGATACAACAGAAACGACTAAGGCAAGATATGATTTTTGTTGTAAATTGCAGAGTTTACTGGCGTGATTGATGTAATAATGTCATTTATAATCAATTAATTGAAATCTAAATCTCATTATATATTTTGTAGACATTTGACTGATATAACCAAAAATGAAGGTCACAACTTCACAATAGAAAAGTTTGTAATAAACAAAAGTCTTTAGCTGTCACAATTAGTAATATCAACAAACATAAATAAAAACAGACCTGCAGGTTCGCACTTCTTCTTGTCAGTTCGGCTCATTCTCCAGCCCTGAGCGCACGAACATTCATAGGAGCTGTACCCAGGTTTACAGAACTGAGAGCAGCCCTCGTCCTTCTTTGTGGGGCATATAGTCTCATCTAAAAGGAAACAGAGGTTAATAAACTCAAACTTGAGATGTACACACTGCATACACTTTAAAACATCATCATTTGCTAGTTGCTGAGACCTTTTTCGCAATGAGCCCCTGAGAAGCCGGACTTGCACACGCAGTCGTAACCCCCTGCGCTGTCTGAACACAGAGCTCCATTTTGACAGGGGTTGCTGATACATTGGTCTCCATCTAAACAAAAGAAAAGTGTTACGAGCGCAATCGTTTTTCAAATCACAGTTTGAAGTCCACTTATCTTACCAACATAGACCGACCAGAAAATATCCTACACGGAAACAGGGGGAAATGTGTGTTATTTGTTTTGGTTTCAGTGTGGGGGTAAGAAAACTGTACAAAACTCACGGTGCGATATGTGTCTTGAAAGAAGCGATGTGCCTCGTCGTAAGTACATATCTTTTCCATGCACTCTTTCTCTAAATTGGAGGGCTGGTTTCTCTTCTGACGGGAAATCACAGCACTCGCTTCATCCTTTTCCAAGAACACTGAAAGAGCAGCATTACAAGTATTGGTAATAGGGCTGTCAAGATTAATCAGTTAATCACTAATTGTGAGCTAAATTTAAGTAATTTCAATTCAATATATACTCTAAAACAGTTAAAATTTCCCCTCACTGCCAAATACTATAGTAATATTGTATTAGGCAATAGGAGTGAAAGTGAATTAGGGATTTTGCAGTTAAAACTTGCTGTAAACATTATATTGTGACATCCTCAATTTGTGATAAAGTAAAACTACAGTGAACTAATCAAAATAGGTCATTATTTTTCATCTAAAGTTACAGAAGGTGTACATAACTGTATATTGCAAAATTAAATATAGCCATCTCCCTCTGATAATGTGTACAGCTTTTAAAATGATAAATTGACCCATATTAATCACATCAGACGAACTGCTCTAGCTGACATGTTTCTCACCTTTCTCGGGGGTCTGGTGAGTGGCCCAGGCCCCCACCACCAGAAACAGGAGGGACGTGGAGACGGTCAAGGGGCTCATGGTGACCTGCATCTAGGTCAAGCAGTAGAGACCGTCAGGATCAACAAGTAACCTGGGACAAAACAAAATGTACCGTAAATGTAGTGCAATTAAGTCGTTTTAACAAGGTAAAAGCTTTAACTTCATTAAAAATGAGGACCAAGGTAAGAGTGAACGCATAAGTCTACATGCAAAAAGAACTGGCAAATCTGACAGGCATTCGACTAAATGTAGAACTCTTCGAGGTTTAGATTTTTTCCCAAAGAGGTTTTGTAGTTTTTCCTTGCTAAGGAGGGTCTAAGGACAGGGCATGCGGGGACATTGCTAAAGTCCTATGAACATTGTTTAATCTGTTTTCATTGTCGCCATTCGAGGAAACTGCTGTTGTGATTTTGGGCACTACAAAAATAAATGGAATTGAATTTAAATGGGACATTTATCTTGGACTTTGTGTGCCTTAACTTTTTTTTATCCTTTGGACGCCTCACTTTCCGAAATTTGTATTTTCAATTTGACCTAAATTGTTTCTATATTATTATAACAAATATTATTATTATTATTATTATTATTATTATTATTATTATTATTATTATTATTATTATAAAGGCAAAAAGAACTGGCTGACTCTTATCATTAAAGTTAGATGAAAGCCTCCATGAGAACCCATTAGAGCAGTCGCAGATCAATACTGGCTTCCATATAATTCCATATAAAGTGCGCTCTATTTTACATCTTTATTTCTGTTTTTACATCTTTTATTTCTATTTCAGGGGGAACAGCTTCATAACGAATCACTCCACACAAGAACAACATAATCTATACACAACTAAAAGTGCGTATCTTTTGTCCCTCCATCCCCATGCTTCATCCTCTCCATCCTCCACCCTTGTAGCATTAGCATTTCCGCAGTTGCAAACCAAGATGGACAGACCAGCTGTTTCATCCCTCTGGTCCGTGGAGGATGTTACGGGCTCTGGTCCTGTTTGCTTTAGTTAGCTCAAAGTTGGGCATTGCTATTGGTTTGCAGTGGATGACCGTACTAGGGCCTTCTTACACCAGTACAGCTGAGTAACGGTGCCGTGAGACATAGTAGCTTATAATAAACAACAACTGGGCGCGTGACGTACCTCTGCGGACACGACGTAAAGCAGTCAAACTCTTGTCCAATTCAACCTGAAATGTGTCACCCTCGTCCACAAAGCCGTGTCCTCCAGCTGAAATGACAACGCGCAGATAGATGATGATGATGATGATGATGATGATGATGATGGCCGTGTCTGTTGTTTATGTATTCACAGTGTAATAGCGTTTACCCACCGACAGAGGGCGCTTCACGACAAGGCGAGTTAGCGGGTCACAGAACAGCGTAAAAGCGTAAAGCACTACGTAGCAGCGTGACAACATTTTACCCCTTAAATATTTTATCTGTTCAAAAGCTACGGAAGTCCTGAGAAGCAAGCAAGAAAAGACACAAAAAAAGACACTCAAGTTAAAGATCATGAGGATAGTTTTGTTTTTTACAAAGTTACTTTTATTTTTTGTATTTTTTTCATTATGAAGCGTGTTGTTGTTTTTTAATCCAAATTCAAAATAGGGGAAAAACAGTTTTAAGAGATATACAGATATGACTTTTCTCCCAGGGAAATACATAAAGAAGGCAAGACTATCATGATGTGATGGGTGCAGACCGATAACATTTGTAAACGTTGATCAAAACATGATAAACAGGCGTGAGCTTTACAATGCCATTGTCCTTTAGCAAGTGCTGCTGTACTCACTTTTCAGTCCAGTCAAAATTACCATTCAGTCCTCTGATTGTTTAGGTTTTTTTTGCCTGAAACTTAAACTAGAGGGGAAAAAAAGTACTTATAAAATGGGGTCACAAATCTATATACTGCAAATGAACTGTCATCAGTCTGGTGCACAGGTGAGATCAAAACTGGACATGGGGATAATGAAGAGAAGAGGGTGAAGTTAAACAGCGTTAAACAAGCATAAGAAGGCTCCAGCTAAGCTATAGAAAAGAGGATATATTGTAAATGAAGATATCTCATTACGACATCTGTCCAAAATCACCATATTAAAGTGCTAATCTTAATTGGCTTATTTCAGTGGCACTGTTTGAGAGCAATGCAATTTAAAAACAGAGCTGTGGGGCTAGTCTCAGCTGAAGTAATGTCAAATGTTTTCATTTCCCAAGTCTAATAACTGAAGAATTACACGGGCCTGTTTGGACCAGATGGTCCCCAGAGCTGGGCAGGAGCAGGAGCTGACCGGCCTGGTCCGGGGAGACAGACCTAAAGTCTGGGGTGAGGAAAGGGAGCAGGCTCTGGCCTGTCCACCTTCACACGTCCACAGATTTATGCAAATGAGAATGCAGTAATTTCCCCAGTGGCTGTCATAAGAGAGAGCGGATGAGACATGATTTAACATGAATGTGTTTCCTGTTGACATCCTGGATACATAGAACTGGACTGAGCTTTCAAATGTGCAAAACTGAAACAATGAGTCCCAAGTTCTTCCTTATTCATCACCGAGAGCTATGTTTTAGTCAACATGTAATATTGTCTCAACCCTATGTTTCCCTCTCCCACTCTATTCTCCCCACTCGTTTCATTATTTCCTGAGAGTTTGACCTAAATTGGGATGAGGGGACAAGAGAGAGCGGTGCAGCGCTCACGTGTGACCCGCCTGACCCACCCCTCACTGCATCTGGGCTCCAATTTTACAGCCGCACTAAACACACAGCAGGGCATTACCCAGCCATTCATAATTGATGCTACCTTAGACTTGACAACTATATGACAGATGGCACTGGCTGCAGATGCAAACCTGGGACTCCCTGCTCCTCTTTCTCTGCCTGCCTGCATGTTGTCACGTGGCAATTTGCTGCTATAACTTGTGGCTTTATGTATAAACCTTTTTGTTACGGAGGACTCCAGCCACGCCGTGTGATGATGATGTAATGTCTTAATAACACAGAGAAGGCTTTGAACAACTCTAATGGTCCACTCAGACTCACTGACCTCAAAGCACACATATCACTGCAGTAATAAGGTTAGCCCAACATGTAATAACAACATGGCCTGGTTTGGTTAAGAGGGAAATGATGCACCCAAAAGACCCTGTGACTATTACGTGCATGGTTACAACATCACACTCTAACCAAAGGCAGGACAGGTAACCGAGTTTGTGCGACAAGGACCAATGATGATGTGCCGTTAAGTACTCAAGAGCCCTGTGGGGGTCTTTTTCCTCTTGAAGAATCACCCACTTCTGCTCCCACAGGCCACGTATCCATGATCAATTCACGTCAGCCCGCCCATATTTTATTTAACACTTAATCGTGGTGCGCCCCAATTGGCATTGCTCTTAGCTCTTTTTTTCTTAACATTAACATCGATGTCATTTCTCTTTTACAGATCCAAGCCGTTTGGATCAGGTATGATTTGACACTTTCCATTTGCTCTTAATTAATTCATTCTTAATTTCAAGAGCTCAAACTTGTGAAAGCAGTCGGGGATCCTGTTATGACAGCGCCAAGCAGCTCCTGTCTGAAGCCATTTTGTGACTTTTTGTTTGTTACTTCATTTCTTCCACACAATTTCCTCTCTGCCTCCATTCCTTTGTGTAAGACTCTTTAATCTAGCATGGCCTCAGGTCTTTGTCACCGTGGTCACATTCAGCTGCTTTTGAGAGATATTGCTGGGGCTAAACGCCAGCACATGATGGACAGCAAGTATAGTGGAGATGCAGGTGACGGCTTTTTAAATAGACGTGACACTTGAGCACTAAAAAGAAGAAGAATATGAGGTACTTGAATGCCTCTTCTTTCCAACACTCTCTGCCTATATCTCTCTGAACAGATTGCAAACCAAACTCAATATATATTGAAAGTTAATGTCAATGTACTCTGAAATGGACTGGACTGTGCCTTCAAATACAAAACTAGAACTACTTTATGAGTCATCATTCTTTCAGATTTGCTGCCAGGACACAAGGTTTTCTTTTGTGGAAGCCCGTCAAAATTAATCAACTTTAAAATGTACAGTGCCTCTTCTGTGTGGCTTTTCTAGTTTCTCGGTCTAAGAATGGTGTCTTTCTTTTATGATGCAATGTGTAATTTGTTTTTATAGCTAAAACAATCAAACAAATAAATAAAAACTGAAAATATGCATTCCTCCTGTGACTGTGCTCACCTCTCCACAGATCTGACTTGTAACTTGAACCGATGTTGTCACCTATTTCTCTCCAGATAGATATTTAATGCTATCCTATGAAACAACAGCAACAACATCCTCATGGGAACAAGCAGGTGGCAGACCCTCCAGCAGAAGTTAGTGCACCTTTAAATTATTTAATTTATGACTTTGTATGATTTTATTTTATGAAAACACAGTGACATTTTTTCAATGTATTTTTTTTAAATGATTGTAACTGGAGATGGTGTAATAGTTTTATCCGCCAATAATTAACACATTGTTTTATTGACCCCCTGTGGTAGTATTTTTGATTCTACACCCAAATCTCTTCTAATTGTGAAACACTAACATAAAGCATTTAAACTAAAAACTAAAAATGTCATCTACAATATATTTCATCTTCAATCACTCGACCACAATTGTGCATACTACCTTTACAAGATACTTTTCTTAGACTTGACACACTGTGAGATGACTTGAGTGTTTCAGTGTTGTGCTAATTATCACATTTGAGCTGGATCTTCAGACAGTTCGCGCTGCATGACAAATGAGACCGAGCAGCCATTTTATAATCCCTATTCCTCCTACTCGTACTGTACACAGGCAAAGACTTGATTTTGAGCTTTATACCATAGACATTTGGATCATTGGTTTGTTTGATAAACCATAGTCAGAACAGATCAAATATATATGACAATAGATCAGAAAACAAATAAGAAACAATTTGATTACACTTGTGTCATTGTGAAATATTATCAACAAATATTGTAAATGTTTACCCCGAAATTGAGTTAAAACAGATCTTCTATACATCTTTTTGAAGACCAGATTGGGGCAAGTCACAAGGGGTGAATAGGTTCCTTATTGAGGTTGTTAGGCGACATCACAGCATTATGAATTTTCGCAGTGAGTGGCAAAAATGCATGAGTCAGTGGTGAGTAATGATATTTTGTCCTGTAAGAGCTCAAAACACAAGCAAAATATGAAAGAGCTGCTACAGATATTATAATCAAGAAATCACACAAAGCAACGGCCATTTTAAAATCTTTATCAAGGTTTATAAACCAGAACTCAAGGGGATTATATAATAAATATACAAATGGATTGATAATCTGGACAACCTACTAATCTACTAAATATATTAAAAATAAGGGGGAAAGAGAAGGTAATTTTGTTTTGATGGGCGAGGAATGGGAAATGGGAGACCCCAAACTAACCTATTTGTAAGGGAAACTGTGTCACATTACTTCACAGCATCATGTCAAAGGGCTCACTACTCACAGGGATCTGCTAACTGCTGGAGAAACTGTGGTTGTCAAAAGACTCATCTTTACCATGTGTTTTGGGACGGCCTAATTATTCACAAATATTGGACTGAGATCAACGAGGCGCTGTGGATTGTCTTCAACACCGATATTCCATTTGACTTTAAAACAACGTACCTTGGATATAGGACACCAGCGATGGAGAGGATTAATGGATACCTGTGGAGTGTATTTTTGGATGCAGTAACAAAGAAATGGATGACGGTAACTGAGCTGACTATCAAGGACTGGACTGAAATAAGGTTGGACATTTAGAAAATGGAAAAACTGACTTTTACTCTGAACTTTAACATGAAAATATTTAACAATCCCTGGGACATATGGGACCGATACCGCTACAGGTGCCGAAACATAAATTTTATTATTATTATTATTATTATTATTATTATTATTATTATTATTAATAATAATAATAATAATAATAATAATAATAATAATAATAATTCTGCTTGTTCACTCTGTTTTGTTTAAAAAAAGATAAAGAAAAAAAAAGAAAGAGCTGCTACAGTCTAATACTATATAAAAATATACAACTCTGCTAAATTTTGTTTGTATCTTACATCTAAAAGAAGAAAATAAAGTAAACAACAGGAACACTGCAGCTACGCTCACATTAATCTTGTGTCCTGAATCTCCAACCACTAGCTAAGTTCTGCACAGTTGGGGCAACAAGAGAGAAACTACTTTCATTTTACATTTTGTCGTATAGTTAATTTGAGCACATTTTATCAGTTGTGCTGTCTCAGAATTCTGTCACTGAGTCTGAATGTTGAGTAGCATTTCTCAGATCCGTGTGAGATTAAGATAATGAAAGATAATTATTCATTAAGGTCTCAGCTTTGGTATTTTTCCCATTGTAAGATTATGCCAGTACCTTGGCGGGGGTCAGTTTCAGTGCTTACTGTTTGTAATAGTTGTCTGTCTGCTCTCCATCTTTAATGCATTGCCGCTCACACTGTTCTGGAGCCAAAATCTATATATATTTTTGTTCTAATTTTTGTTGTTGCAGAGAAACTATAACTGGATGCCTGGATGTTGTGCTAATAAAACAGAGATATTTTACCCAGCATTATTGATTGTATTAATGCAGTTGATTGTAATGCATGCGTTTTATATATATATTTTGGTCTCTTGTCCTCCAAGCATCCCTCCCTCTCTTTCTCTCTCTCTCTCTTTCTGTCTTGCTCACTCGCCCGCCCCTCCTCCTCACCCCGCCCCTCCCTGAGATGCTGTGGACTGTCGCCGGCACCATCCTCTCCTCACTTCCCTCCTCACTCACCTCCTCTCCTCTTCCCTCCATCACCTACAAACACATCGCCATCCCCTGCATGTCCTCCTCCTCATGTCTGTTGTCTGTGCCATTATTTCACTTCCTTCACAGTCCTTCACACACTCATTGGCACCCAAGGACAGAGCACACTCGCTGCCTCGTCCAGCCGGCTTTGGGGCAGTTTGCTTCTTGACACTGAGCACAGCTAAAGGAAGAGGATCGAGACCCAAAACATACAGTTACAAGACGGCCATGGAGCACAGTCACATCTTTCCTGTTTTGACCCTGAACGGCAGCTGGAGCCCAGGACAGCAGCCCGCGGAGGTCATCCAGGGATGCCCCCTCGGACCACTGCCTGTCATCTACTACAGTGTCCTGCTCTGTCTTGGCCTGCCAGGTAAGAAAACTTAATTGTATTTTGTCTTTCATTGTCATATGCTTATTTTTTTATGGACAAGCTTGTTGCTTTGTAGCACATATGTTACTGGCAGCTGCCTCAGACTGTCACTCACTGGTGAATTGTCTGTCTGACCTTGTGCGTGAGTTTGTGGCAAATTGCGTTGATTAAAAATGCACAAACTTTTGTAACGTCATATAATACTAAAATCAAATCTTTTAAAATGTTTAACTTAAAGCTGGGGTGACTTTTTTTAGGTAAATTAGTAAATGTTGTCTTTTCCCCAAAAGAGTATATTGTAAAAGCAAGACATTGAAGTAAAAATGAGGCCTCTGCATGTTGTCTCTATGTGATAATGAAATATTTAATTTCTTAATAAGCTGGTGGTGAGAGCTGAAAGCAGTGCTCTAATTGGCTTTGCTTGGGTGGTCCACCCCAGTTTCATTTAACTGTCTGAAAAACCTCACACCTAACATTAATGCACGTGGAAATTAACAATGTGCAATTAACAAAGGGTTTGTGAGAGCTTGAAACTAGTGAGAGAGATTTACTTCCTCCTTTCGTCATGTGAAAATCAAGTACCCCAGCTTTAAACAAACCCCTTAATTTGGTAATGTTTTGCCCTTTTTTGCATTAACATGATATTGCTGAACAGGAGTTCTCAGACAAAAGGACAATCATGTTTTTTCCCATGTAAAGTCGCTCCTCTTCACATACTAATTTCATTTACAGTACATTGGTAACATGTATTAAGCAGTGACTCATTTGACCTTTTTGGATAGAGAGTGTGTTATATGGGCTCTTGAATAATAGAGGTTCACTCATTTGGTCCAGTTGGTCTCAATGGACTGATTACTGTAGGTGACTTGTGGCCATCAGGAGACCCATTTGCCGCACCTGTCCCGCTGTGTGATCTATGAATGATGACCTGTCCCAACAGGATACGAACCAAAATACTGTGAGAATTTAAATAAGAGTGTGAGAGAGAAAGGCAAAGACAGCAGCACGCAGACTAAGGCGCTAGAGGTCAGTTGAAAGAGGGCCGTGATGCCTAACTCTAAGGTTCACAGATACAAAAAACCCAGAGGACTACGCAGAGCTCGACCAAAACAACTGTTAATCTGTCATTAAGCATATCTATAATGTAGTAGTGAGTTGAAAATTATGTTTGCAGAATATAGAGGACAAAAAATTGACCTCTTAAGGTGCAGGGATTTGTTCATTGATATGTGTTTCTATCTTTATCCTGGCATGGGATTGTGCCAAAGTGTGGTTTTATTCATTATTGCATTCTTATTATCATTGCAGGCTACTCTATAATTCATAAAGGAATGGTTTATCGAACATTCTAATAACCGTCCACAACCATTAATTTTGACACCTATGATGAAAATGAAACATTCAGCAGGTTTTGAATTAAATGCATAGATTTTCAAGCCCACGGTGACATTTGCAATACATTTTTCACTGTGAATTTTACTAACTGAATTTAAACTGTTTGCAGTGACTACCTAAGGTGATGTTTCTTTTTTTCATTTACAATATTTAAACTGAGAAAAACACATAGAACAGTTATAAATACAACATTCTGAACATGTTTTTCAAGGTTAAAAATGTAGTTAGAAATGTGCCCACATTTAAAATTCAAAATCTAATGAAGCTAATTATCATCCATAGAAATCTATGAATGTTTTACACCTCGAGTCATGACCTAATTAAAATCATTGTTCATTTATCCCAAAGTGGCTGAGACCAATGCTGGAAGTGGTCATACTACCCAATTATTGTTCAAAGGCATTTTAATTGTGTCTTTTATCATCGATTTGTCCTTTTCCACCTGGAAGCTGTTAACAACAACCTTCGGCGCTCACAAAATACTTTCCAGAGCCACTGCTGCAGACTTGTAAAGTTACCAAATCCTTATTTTCTGTGGACTGCAAATCAAGCACAAGCAATTCCCTTTCTTGTCCTTTTAACTTTCTCTGGCTTGACTTGAAGTGTCCAATTTCTTTTCTTTGACTCTGCAAATGCATTTGTTTCTTTAATGACTAAGTACCACAAAATGCGATCTTGCTGTAATGGATTAATGGCCGACTCGAGAGCAGTCGGGTGACACGTTTGCAGCGGCGACTTATTCAATCATTGTGGCACAACTCAAGCTCCGATCGTGAATGTTTCATGAGCTAACTACCTGCCGATCACATCAGCGTGACCTAAGCAGCCACGTGAATTCAACACGGCCTGGATGCTGGACCCATCTGTGTTAGTCGTGTTTAGAATACGTGCTCTATTTTTTTTTTTTTTACCTTTGATGAATAATTTGTCCATTTATCATGCTGAGTCGCGGGTCAATATATCCATGAGTGATTAGCAATTAGCACTGTGGCCATACCAATTAATAATTCAAAACAAAATATTGAATTGTGAAAAGTCCTCAAAATGGCACCTCAACTAGAAGAATCAAAATCATAGAAAAGTGTGCTGCATGATACATTTTGCTGGTGTATTCTGCTCTGAAAATGTGCACCCTTCACACCTGTTTCTCACTTACATCTGTCACATGATCCAAGAAAGCCTGTGGACAAAAACTGTACATTTTCCAGAAAATTCCTTTACTCAAACGCAGACAGAAGAATGCGATCTCGTGTAGGTTTTACAGTATTTGAACGATGAAATTGAACTATTTGTCTATTGATAAAATATAAAAAATGAAGGCATATTTCAAGGCATTTTTTCAGTGGTCGTTCCAACAAAAAATAGCCATTGAGTTCATCGTTGTTTTTTTTCTGGCTTCTTTTAAATTATGTAAATTATTTTAAATTATGTAAAGTCCGAGACATTGTTTTAGCAGCAGGAATGGTCGCCATCGACTCAGATCTGACCTTTGTTGCCACAGACGAGGAAGGGCCACAATAGACAGAAGACGTTTACAAGAAGCTGACGCAAATTAGAATTATGCACAGGAGAAGATGGTTGTTACGCCAGGAGGAGAAGGGGAGACTTGAGCCGCAAAGGCAAGGTCGTGAGAAGACAGTGAGATTAATAACAGATAGAAGTGGCACCTCTGGAGTGGAGGAGCTTCACAGACACATCGAGACCAAACTCCACGTTTTTAATTAGACACCAACTTTATTCTCCTCTTTCTCTGTTGTCTTCACACTGCTGTATTCATGCACCATTGACAGTTTCTTTAAAGTGTGGTGAGTTATAAAATACACTGTATAATCTGCGTATTTTATAACTGTGCCCTTTCCATACATTTGAAATGTGCTGCTATGTTATCTCTGGATGGATCTCATAAATAAGAAATAGAATTCATTCATTTTAGTTGGATCAATTTCCCTGTTCTTATAAGAATTTACTTTCTACCAGAAGCATGATCTTATGGAATCGTAACACTGCCGATGGTGATTAAATCTTAATTTTTTTTTATCATTATAATTTTTTATATACATATATTTTCAGTTTCACGTGTTCATGTTATTAGAAAGTTATCACAAAATAAGGTGTTATTACCACAATTTTATTTAGTTCTATTTAGTTTTATTTATTCTCGCATCCGCGTTAAGCATTCGCCTTGAACACCGCGGGGCCTAAGGAATGCATAAAGACAATGTCTGGGTCATGATCGTCCATGATCTGGTCGCCAATGCCAAATGTCTTATGATTTAGCACATACATTTCTGGTAATTTAGTATCACGTTTTAACATGAAAAGTACGAAAATTTAAAACGTGGTCATTTTTTAACTATCACGAAATAATGTGATAGTTTATGTTAAAACGTGAAACTGAATATATCATATCATATATAGTAATTGTAGTAATAGTTGCCTCTTCATAAACTTGACAAATATTTAGCTTTTAACTTGAAAAACACACAAAAGTGATATATTGCTGGCCTCATATAAGTGCTTTTTAGCTACATTTTGTTTATTTTGTTGTTGTTGGTCTGCTGCATATATAGGTGCAGATTTGTCCAGCCAAAAAACGCTTTCTGCCCATAAGTCATCTTTATGATAAGTGACCATTTGGAGGCTGACAATATTTGAAAACATTTACCAGTCACACAAACCAGGATAATAGGCTTTATCTAAACTGTGACTAAATAGAGCATCTTACAGCGGGTCAACGAGGCTTTCCACTTGACCCACAAAATAAAATCTCCTTTTCAACTGCTCCGACCTACATTTTGTCACGGGCCCATCACAGGTTTGCCTCGTTGACTTGTATAGTGTTGTATAGTGTTTTGTGTAGCTGTTTAGCAGTCCACGGTTTTGCCAGGCACACACACCTACCAAAAGTTTTTCCTCCGAGTTCCACTTATCTCAGCTGCAAGGGGGAAAGGTGAGTTTTGTTTAAGCACTAACAGCCCACTTCTTCACGCTGCAGCTCGGGCACCGTATCAGCAGCAAGCTAATGAAGAGATGCGGCCCATCGATTTTCCGTTGCGCTATTGATTGGTCAATCTGCAGCCTTAGGAGGGGATGTGTTTGGGATGGGGGCGTGTTAATAGATGCTATCAGGGTGAATATGAGTGGAAGGTGTGAACCGAATGAATGAAAGGGACCAGGTGGGGAGGTTGTGAGAGACTTTGGGATTTGTTAGTTTTACAATGGTCTTGATCTATAACAAAATGAATACAATAACTACTATTATTACATTATATCATTGTGCATCAAAATCAGTTTCAAGTACCAAGCCTTTTCCCTAAAATCGAAATCAAGTTTGAAATTGTACCGTGACAAAACTTGATTAGAGCTGCCGTGTCCTGGCTTGTGTTATTACAGCACTGCTTTATGTCCGGTATGACGCTCCCAAAAGACAAAAGGGAAACGGTCATCGTCAAGAACAAAGTGCTGTGACCTTTGAAGCCTGCTTTGATATTTTGTCGCTCTGCCGTCTGCACACTTTCTCTCTATACGCACCTGTTGACTCCTCCGAATCCTCATTTTTTTCTGTGACCTTCATCCTCCCAACCTCTCCTCCATTAGCTTATTAGCTCTTTATAATATACAATCATAAAATTTTGAGAAACCTTTTAGAGAAAATACTTATTTTTATTACTAGACTGTTTTGATCCAAACATACAAAAACAGAGAAACCAGGTAAAAGGGGAAAAAAGAAGAGATTATTTGAATCTGATTTTTTTTAAACAGAAAAAACAGAACTTTTTGCTGTTCAACTGTTAGCAGCAGTCCACATGTATTGCTCACTTACCCAATGCCTTTGTAGCAGTGGCTAAATCTAAAATTGCCATATGTCACAACTATCATTAAATTGTTCTCAAATATATCCAAATAATATCCTGTTTTCTCCTCACTTCTGCTGCTGAAGCTTGACTGAAGTCACGGTGTCTTTTAGTGGCCTCTACAGGCCACTGGGCAATACTGAGCTAATGCGCTGTTCACGTTTCTAATGATTAAAACGTTAGTTGGAAACATTTAACAACACAGAGCACTAATTTGTGTAATGAACTGATCGGTGAAGCAAGCCTATTTACTCCATTCAGCAGGTTTTATTGGTATGAGTTTATCTCAGTTGGATAGGCGTGCGCCCCTTCACACAGGAAACTGGGGTTTGAAACTTTACCCAACAATTGCATGTTATCCACTAAATATTGATGAACACCCCAAGTCTGCTTGCCCACCAGCTTCAGGAGAATAAAATGCTCTATAATTAGATGCAAAGAGAGCACAATGCACTCATTTTAACCCGATCAGATGCGTTTATATAGCTATATTGTGGCAAAATAGATTTTACTTGATTGACCAGATAACTTTCTTAATATGTTTTCAAGCATTCAATTGTTCACCTTGGTAACTTTTTTTAATGTGTGCTGACTGCAAGAGTAGTAGGGGGTGTAGCAGTATTACAAGATTAGTTTACCATTTACTGTTTAACAGCTGTATAATGTTTCTTTAGTACATATTTCGACTTTGGTTTGGTCTAATGTAAATCACTTTATTTTCTTCGTATCACTTCATATTCATGGTTTTGATTTATGGACAGCTGTTTGGTAAATATATTGTCCTTTAGTTTTGATTGATATTCAAGAGAACATTAGCTTTCCTTCTCCCGGTAAGAGATAAAAGTGAGGACGTGTTTAAACGCTCTGCAGTTCAAGGGGTTAAGCTGAGCTCTGTCTCTCTCAAAGTGAGATGAGTCAGCCTTGTTGCACCGTTAGGAGAACGCTGTGCCATGTGCCCCACCAAACAGCGTCAATGTCCCCCGTTGTATTAGAGGAGGCGACCAGACAGAAAGCAGAGGTCACACACAAACGCAAGCGATCATACAACAACATTATGGTCATTTCATGCTTTTTCTCTGTTCTTGGTGTTATCTTCCCTGATACACTCCACTGTAGCTCCCTGTGGCTTCATGGAGTCATTATACGAGCAAGCTGTATATTTTCATAACCTCTCAAATAGAAAGGCTATAAAATTTCACATTTTAAATACAAAACACTTAAATGCCCTGTACCTGTAACTTTTATTCCTTCTAGTTCAGGTAACACCCTTTTCAAGCATGTTGTTTAAGTGGCTATTTCAATAATAAAATGAGTGACCGATATTATGGCCTATTTCTACTCCTAACATCTCTTTTAAAGTCCTCATTGATACTTAAACGATCAAAGCTAGATTATTTGAAGAATTAGTAATACAAAAAATGACATAAAAACCTTTCCTGAATGAAAGGAGATGGTATGATATCGCTTACGTATTTTAATAGGCATTTATGTGGAGCGTTTTGAGTGACAACCAGCCATGATGTTTAATTTTATACATACAAACCAATCCATCAAGCTGTTATGGTGCAACATGAGTGTGAGAGAAAGGACTAAGTGGGCGGAGCTAACAGATTACACCAAAACGTGTTCCTCGTTCAGGGTTCAAAATAAAATCTGGTACAAATAAAATCAAAGCTGGTGAACCTGATTTTCAAACTGTGAAAGGGGGAGTGTTTAAACCTAATGCTCTTGCAAACCCCCCCCAAAAAATTAAGCTGGGCGGAATAGTTAGTCTTACCACTGAGTTTCGGAGAGATAAAATACATTATTATAAGATGCAGACAGCGTGCAGCAGTCTGTTTTTGTCACAAAGTGCAAGTCTTTGGAGGAAATTGTCTATTGTCTATTGTTGACTCACTTGGTAATGTTATGTGTGATTGGTTTATTCTTGTTGCTCCTGCATTTGCTAGTTATTTCATAGTGATCATAAACAGAACTTTTTTTATTGAAAGTAAATGTCATTTCTTTTTGCCCACCCTGTTTTGAACAATGCAAGATGCCCAAACACTGGTCCACAGCCGCAGCAAACCCCTGCCTTGCATCTGTCAATATGTCAGCCCCTGAGAGCACATAAAAAGAAGGAGTCAATTGAAACAAATGGGTGGCTCAGTCCACCCAGCAGCGACTAAATGGAAATGTCAAGCTTGCTGTATCCCTTTTGTCTGACAGTAGAAAGCCCCTTCTCTCCCAGGGAAGCCCGAACGAAACGCCTGTGACAATCAGCAGCTCAACCCTTCAGTATTTAAAGCATTGTATGTGAGGAAAAAGGAACAAAATGACTGCACAAATACAGTAATGTTTCCTGTATCAACTTCCTTTTGTTTTTTAAATAAATATTTAGTAACAATAAACATGACATGCTTGTCTCCATAGTTTGCTTGGTATGTACCACGATATGGCATTAAACCTATCAATCTCCATAAGGACAAGCGGGGGACGCCAGGTTACAGGTCAGATCTATGGCAGTGAGTCTACTCAAAGTAAAAATCCTGTGTAAGTACTTAAAGGTGGTTGCTCTTTTGCAATAAGACACCAGTAATATACTGTGGAACATTCCAAGCAAAGCAATAACATCTCCATGGAGACCCGAAAAGTCACATAGTGCATCTTTATAATTTCTTGTGTGACTTATGAAACCTTAAACCATTTATAGGCATTATTTGAAAACATTAAAGATTTGTACATACATTTGACACGATCCACTTCCAGGACAAAGACGATTGATGACTAACACTCAAAAGAACAACATGAGCGCAGTGAGCGTTATAGTTCTTCACAAAAGTGGCCAATCAACCTTTTGGGGATTGTGACAAAACCTAAAACGGTCACAGATCCGGACCTCACAATGGTTGAAAAATGAGTCAAACTTAAGTGTTATCTCTTAGTGACGGAGAAGAATCATTTGTCTCTGTTCTTATTCTTCGAGACAATAATATCACATTTTTTATCCTATATAAAATTGCAAAAATCTTTCTCGGTTTGTATATATACTGTAAACATTCACAATTGCTGTTGGTTTGGCAGTTCAATTCTCGCTCAGACCCAGGGCATAGTTTATGTTTTCTCTCTAAACACAAAATGCAATTAAGCAAGAAGTAGTTGAATTATTATATTGTTATTGTATCATTTTTGTTATGTTCATTAGTACAATAAGCTACATTGAGCTACTTATTATATTACATGTTTGTTCGTAACAATTAAATTTAGCTTCATCTTAATATTTTGTTACATTTCCCATACAAAATGGATAGACATTTTTCTTAAAACTTGAAGCTTATTGGGTAATGTGGTTTAAAAGCTGCAGCTTTCATACATTTGGTTTGACATTTTTATTGATATCAATCAATTATTTGCTAATTAATTGCAACATTCCTGATGATCTGCATTCTAAGTGACGTTTGTGTGACAGTGTGTGTGCTCTTGTATGTGCGCCGTCTGCCAAGGACATCTTTAGTCATTAACTGGAGCCAGCTTTGTAATTTGTAATCAGCTGATAGCGGCCGAGGCTGTGAAGTGTGATGGACCAGACTTCAAGCTGCCATATTTAATCCAATCCCAGATCTATTACCACAGACGGAGACCGCACTCAGAGCACACAAATCAGATGAGTGCATGGGTCTCAGAGATTCAGCCTCCTAAAACCAGATTCTTTTGGGAAATTGAGCTAGTTGTCGTTGATTTTCATTTTTCCAATGCCCCTGTGGAAGCCTGTTAGGAGCAGCAAAGGACGACCCATCTCTAGAGCTAGGTTTGGGCTGGACCTTTGCCTTTTGTTTAAATTTTCTGTTCAATATCTGTCCTGGTGGGAACAATTTGCAAAATTGCTGTAGCGCTGGTGTTGCCTTGATGCTTAGGTTGTTAAATTAGACCACACATTTATTTTTGGTGAGATATTGTGCCAAATTGGCTACAAGTCCTTTTTGCAATTCAAGAATTGTGTTAAATATATAACACACTATCAAAGCCAAGTGAAATCATTTGGTTAAATTTAGGTTTTATTTAATTGCGACGATTTTCTGCACTCACGTTAGGAGACACCCTGAGTCATTTTGCTGGTGATTACTTGACTAAATCTTAAAACATGAAGCCGTATAATCATGCTTGCTCTTGTCTGCTCCTAAAAACCTGTGCACAAAGGGGGACATGTTGAAATAATGAGTGTAAATTGCACAAAAGAGCAAGGCAGAGAGAGAGAGGCAAACCAACAACCCAAACAATACAGAAAAAGACTGTTGAGCTATATTGTCCACGTGAGTGAGGAAGTCATGCTCGTCTTGCTAAAGCATGTAGTGTGGGATGAGTCATGCGTGAGCCCTATTTCAGACCCCCTACTGGACTGGTGAAAACTGGAGCAATAATCAGTTTTTTCAATATACGCTACAATATAATACAGGACCAAGACCTGACAAGAAGAGTGATTTTACAAGTACCTACCTCTGTGAGCCTAATTAAAAATAAGGACTTGAACTAAAATCATATTATCAAATGACGCGAACATTTGTAGTGACTCAAGAGCCTTATCTTACCTGTGGTGTAGTTCTACACATTCATGTTTTTTTGTATTCCCTTTGCAAATCTCTTAACATTTTTCCTCCTTTTCCTCTCCAGCCAACATCTTGACAGTGGTGATCTTGTCCCAGCTGGTGCTGCGTCGTCAGAAGTCCTCCTACAACTATCTCCTAGCCCTGGCAGCAGCCGACATCCTGGTGCTGCTTCTCATTGTTTTTGTGGACTTTATTTTGGAAGATTTTATTTTGGCCATGCCTCTCCCCCCATCATTGAACAGTGCTGTGCAAGTGCTGGAGTTCTCCTCTATCCACACCTCTATATGGATCACTGTCCCACTCACCATCGACCGATACATCGCTGTGTGTCACCCGCTGCGGTATCACACGGTGTCCTACCCCGCACGCACACGAAGGGTCATATTTGCGGTGTACATTGGGTGCTTGCTGTCTGCTGCGCCTTACTATTGGTGGCCGGAGCTGTGGCACAGTCTGTACGGTGCAGGGGGTGTTGTTGGGGGGGATGTGACCCAGAGAACTGCAGCTCAACATGTTCTGGTTTGGGCCCATTGCACTACTGTTTACCTCCTGCCCTGCACCGTCTTCTTCACCCTCAACGCCGTCATTGTCCGCAAACTCCGCCGCCGACGCAACTGTTTCCGCCTGCGTGGCTACTCCACTGGGAAGACCACTGCCATCCTGCTCGCCATCACCTCAATCTTTGCAGTTTTGTGGGCGCCGCGCACTCTCATGATCCTGTACCACTTCTACTCACCTCCTCCGGCCTCTCAGGGTGCGAGCCAGTTGCTACACCTGCTCACCGATCTGGCAAACATGTTGGCACTGCTCAACACTGGGGTTAACTTTTTCCTCTATTGCTTCATCAGTAAGCGTTTTCGGGGCATGGCGGCCAACGTGCTGCGGGCCCTGCTCCACTGCCGAAAGCAACCACCTCCGTTTTATGCCAGCCACAACTTCTCCATCACGAGCAGCCCTTGGATCTCTCCTGCCAACTCCCATTGCATTAAAATGTTGGTGTACCAATATGATAAAAACGGAAAGCCCATCTGCATTTCCTCGTGAGGCTCTATCCCACTTTCACCGCAGGTAGAAAATAATGGGGTTGTCTCCTTGGCGACCAACTTTACCCACAATCCCTCTTTGAGGCTTGGAAATGTCAGTGAGCCCAGAGAGCACAGCGGCGAGACTTCAGCTGGTGCCGAACAACAGTGTGAGATGGAGAAGAAGCCTTTGTCTTTGGAAAATATTTTTTAAAGTTATATTTAGCATCAGTCCTCAAGAGATTCTTTCTGTTGTGCAAAAAAATTCTACTACGGTAAAAGACTGTTGCCTAAACGAGCACTTCTTCTAAGGCCACGTTGATGAAGACACCTACAGTATACCAGTATGTACAATACTCTGTACACTAATAATTCTAATCGATTGGTGCTAATTTCTGAAGCACTGATCTTTGGCAAGCCTCATGGTTTCATTTTGGTCTCTGCTTTAACCAGTATAGCCAAGTGAAGAGCTCTGAACATGTGTGTCTTTGTTGGGAGACAACACCACACAGAGAACTCACAGTCACTCACTTCAGGGGTGATTGCTCAGGCAGAGAAGCCTGTGACTCCTGCCCATAGCCCCCGCAAACTGGGCTATAATGGACAACGGGCAAAGCCTCAACTGCATTCCTTGTGAAAACGCAACTACGATATCAGATTTTCGATGTTTGATATATATTGATGGTACACTTGACTGTTATAGTGTTACAAAAACTAGATATTTGAGGTTCCATGTTTCCTTGGTGTAATATTGTTATCACTTTTCCAATCTTAGAACGAGGAAATGTCTGCTGTGAGTAGATAGTCCTCTGTTAGCTATTGATGGTTTGTGATGACTTAAAAAAACAAGAATGTACTTTTACCTTTAGCTTTTTTGGGAGACTGAGGAAGGTTAGTGCTGGTGTTTATTATCAGTGATAAAAATTACATCATATTTCATATGTGCTGTACAGCTTTAAAGCCTTTTGAATTTATTTAGCTTTATCTAGTAAACATATGCCAATACAAAATAAAGTATTGTATCTTGGACTATAAGCAGAGCTATACAAGACACAATTATTTTCATTTGGGGACAAATTCATTCTAATAGAACAAATTGTCTGGTCTTTATTGTGCAATTGAAGTTAATGTGTTCTGATCCACCCTTGCTTTTTATCACAACAGAGACAAATACAGACCAGAACACCAATAAAAGATTGTTTAAATGATGTAAGTTGGAGACACCAATCAAAATACTGCAAAGTAAATTAAATTGGCTGCACTCTACACTTATTTATTTCCAAATCACCAACAGACCAAATATCCCTTTCAGTTCATAAAAAACTAAATCTTAATTGCATACATTCTAACTGCTGATGATTGCATTGTATAAACTATATTTACTGTACTTGGGGCGAGGCAGCTCTGCTCTCATGCCTCGATGGTTCCTTCAATGTCTATTTCTCTGCTAGACCAATTGATTTTCGTCTGCATTACTCAGTGAATGAAGTGCAAATTGCCACCTGTTCCTCAGTCCAAGCCCCTCCCACTGGCCTCATTTCATTCCACTTTATGTCAAATGCGCTCCCCCAAATTAATTGCACAAGTGTCCTCTGAGTACTTTGGAGTGCTTTAGTTTTGCAAGCCATCATAACGTTTGATTTCCATTGACAAATAATGTGCTTTGACCCTTGACCTTACTTCTTTTTAATGTCATAGTATCAATATCGAATAATCACTTTAGCTCAAACACAATCTACTTTAATAACATGATGGGATATATCGTTACAAGTGTGCTCAAATGGTTTAATTAGGATGAACATAATTGTGAGTGGAGAAGAGACGTATTCATATCGATTGTTGTTGCCATGACTTTCATTTCACTGTGGTGTCACATGATAATATATCCTTTTCTATTGGTGGCGAATGGCTCAGTGTTGTCTCAGTGGTCTCCAGAGAGCAGAGCGAGGTGTGCAGAGAAACCCTAACAGTACCAGCAGCGCACACTGTCACATGCAGGTGTCACCCCTCTCTCCACGTGAGCCCCCCTTCTCCTCCGCCTGGGATTATAGCAGGGCTGTTCGGCTGTACAGTGTGTAGGAGAAGGTAATGTCTCAGATCAATATTGCATTGAGTCTGATATTAAAAAGATATGAATCAATCTCAGCAGCACTGTCTCCTCTCAGTCTCACTATGGAACTGTTAAGTGTGACATCATCACAGCTTGTTGGGTCCAAACGCTCCACAGACACAAACAGCAGAAACAAGGACTATGTCAGAACCTCCTGATTAATTACCAACATATCAGGGAACATGAATGGTTTCACAATAAATAATATCAGTGGGTGTACCGATTTCTCAAATAAAGTTGTTTGTTTTTGCATTTTTATTTTCAGGCAGATTACAGTGGGATAATAATTTAATAATGATGTCTAAAAATGATCTGATTGTTTTTGTGCAGTTTAGCGTTTTAAAACAGCTTTACACAAAACCCTTTCCTGCGATCCTGGGTTTCTCTGTAAATTCTACTACACAGAAGATCTCATTAAAATCAACAAAATGCCATTCTTGTGAATGAGGCTGGAAAACCCAGAAGTAGCCAAAATAAGAGTGAAGACATCATCACTTAACAGTCCTTTTTAGTCAGTTGTTGTACAATGGCCCTGAAGGTCAAATGTCTAAGAAAATAGAACCCTAACACCCAACCCTACTTTTTTTGTGTGTGTGTGTGTGTGAGAACATTCTTACTTATTTATTTATTTATTTATAAATGTATGCATACAGTTTCCGCCAATGGAAATATAGGCTTCAAAGAAAGAAACAACACAACGTGTGCATGTTTGTGTGTCTTTGATTTTGTTGTCGAGATATGACCTTTATGGCCACTCATGTGCTAAACCAGAAAGAAGCTTTAAAAATCTATGTGCCATAGAAGCTGTAATATATGACTGCAAATCTAGTCAGAATGGACATATCAGCAGAGTATAAAAATAATGGTTATTGAATGTACAGTAAACATGCGCTTGTGCCATTAACATGTTTCATATTGTGATTTTCTACACTTTTGAAGAAGTTGTTTACCTTTCTCATTGGCAGTGCTTATTTGATTGTACCAGAGTCATGTATTGTTGGCTTGTATTTATTTTATAATGAATGTAATGAGTGTTTCAACACACATATAAATATATATATATATATATATTATATATATTGCTGTGATGTGAAATGGTGAACAGAAGATTTGCTTATATGAATATTTTTGATGAAGAAACTAAATAAAGGTATATCTCAGATTGAGCGCTGACGTTGTGTAATTTGTTATGAATGGACATCCACATTATCACTAGATTCAATCATATGTTACATAAATGCCAGGAAAATCGTATAAGTTGCCTATTGTCCAATTTAAATGATTGTCCAAAGTGCATTTTAACCCGGTAATGTCGATTGAGGCGCTTTGGAGGCGCAAATGTTCCTGACCTCTTTTAGTCCATAACGTAGCAGCGCATGCTTGTGCGAACCCTGACGCTTGTGCATTACTGAGGACAAATGCAGTTGATGATGTAATCATTGACTGAGGTTCGGGAGCGGGACCACGTCACTACTCCTCCAGCAACCACGCCTCCACTCTTTAACCACACCTCTAATTACCCAGAAGCCCTATTTATACAGGTCTATCCCTGCATCTCTTGTTGTCTTTGCTCTTTCGACCCCACCCTCCCACCCCATGTCTCTATCATCTTCACCATAACACATCACCATCTTTGGAGGGGGATTCTGAATTGGCTGGGCTGATTACCGTAGACGGAGCCCCCATCCACAGTCGCTCTACCCAGGGTTAGTAAATTAATTAGTTAATAAACATTCTCTCATATTCTATTTGTTGTGGCGTGGTCCTTGCTAGTGAACATACCATTGCAGAACACACGCATTAACTTTAGAAAGGTCAACTTGTGGACCCCGAACTGGTTAGCAACAACTTTATATTGTGCTGAGCTAGCAAGCTTGTACAAGACGATGGCGACTGGCATGTTCAGTGGGATTGGCATTCCATACGCACAATCACAGGTTCAGGGCTGTGAACGTGCTCCATCATGCCAGGCAGTTTTACAAATAACCCTCCTGTAACATGGAAATTCTTCACCCATTCCGAATCGGTGAACTCCTTCAGAACTACTCTCTCCCACCAGCCCGTTCTCCGAACCCGCATCCACAGTAAACGGAGTGGTGCACCTGATCAAAGCACCCCACCCCCGGTCGGAAAGGAGTTGTTGCGTTTGTCTGTTTGAATCGATTTACTCTCTTGCATGTAAACTCGGGCAGCATTGGTCTGACTGGTTTGGGGGGAAAGACGATTTGAGTATGTTTTTAGTCTGATTTCTCTATGCATTTATTCTGCAACCAATAGTTATAAACGTAGATACACATCATGTAAATGTAAAACGGTATGCAGCTATACAGTTCACCATATAAAAAAGTATTATATCCATAAATAGAATGTGACTACAACAGCTGGACTTACTTAATTTAATAGCTGACTTTTCGTTACCAGCCAGGTCACTTCCTCTGGGCTAGGATTGGTGATTCCCACCAGATGTAGACTTGGTGATTTTCCAAGTCTACGAAGGATGCTCCGTATGGCTCCGTCCCATGAGGACTGAGAGAGCAGGAAGCGGAGTCTTCTGTGTCTGTTTTAGGCCGGCCTCAAATTATGTACATTTTGTCACGTAATTAATTTCAACTTTTGTCAACATGAAATGAATCATTAAGGACCAAAAGTTAAAAAGGGGATATACATACTGTGTAGATATTTTAATGGCAGGGCATTCATGTCTGTTTTTGTGTCTGAACAAAGCACTGGTGATCAAAAATCTTGTGCAGTGTAAGAATAGCATACGAGCCTGAACATGTCCTACCTGTCATCACACTAAAGTTAGAAAAACAGCCACTTTAATCCGACTGCTCCAGTGTCAGCAATGAGCCGTGCATTTTTCTTGTACATCCATCAACCAATTAAATTCTCTTTCCTTGATGAGGGAAATGGAAAGCTTTGTCAGACGTGGTTCAGCACTAATAACACTTTACCTGACTGACCAGAATGTGCTTGTAAAATAGGCTGTGTGATGAATGTCCTGTCAGACCTTATGAATTGCTGAAAAGAAAGCCATTAAATGACTGGTGCAACTGATACAACACTTAATATATTGGAAACCTCATGTGTGTCACAGCCAATATGCTGCTGTAATAAGGAGGTGGATCTGTCTCAGGAGCACGTGGTAGACATTTACAGACATTTTCCCCCCTCCCTTTGCTCCCTTAGCAAAGTGCGAGTGTGTGAGAGTAAAAGCTTTTATTTATGCTATTAAGATACTCCTCGCCAAAAAACATTGTTCATTAATTCATTTATACAACGTTATGGGGTCCAAAAAGTGAATGTTGCTGTACAATAATCTAAGACCTAGAAAAGTGATGCAAACACAAAGACTAAAGCGTCACAAACATTGAACTCTGTCTTGCATGACTCCATCTAGGCAAGGCAGTTTATTTTAGCACAATTCGTACACAAGGCAATTCAAAGTGCGTCACACAACAGGAAAAAAATGCATTAAAATCACAAAACAGATAAAGACATAAAAGAGAAGAGTGCAAATAAAATCCTTTCAGTCATATGCACAGCTGAACAAAATTGTTTTTAGCCTAGATATGAACATTGTAAACAAAATGGAAAAGCAGATTTCCCATGTTTGGCGGACTCTAAATGGTTCATATGGCTCTAACATGTCCGTGATGTACTTTGGTACTAGGCCATCTACAAGGAATCTACACACAAGCAACAGCTCCATTGATTTTTTTTACCAGGGTTGTCCCAACAGACGATTGATTAACTCTGTTTGAGATTAGTAACACCTCATGCTTAACACTCACACAGTGGTTTGGTCTAACACTGCTCTAAATGATATCTGCACAATGAAAAGGTAATGAAGAATCCAACCATCCATTTACATTTACGGATGCGGCATACACAAAGTGTGGCCTATATTCAGCCTTGCAACAGACTGCCTTGAATATCGAATAAGGAGAGATTTTCATCAAATTATCACCAATTTATAGAGCGCTTCTCATGCAAAAACCCACCCGACCAGTCTAACCCCATAACCGCCCATAACCATTCAACCCTCGGTCAACAGTCAGATGCACAGTCTCACCAACAAACACATGTGCGTACACTCACTCACACACTGAGTACACATGAACCAGTTGAGAAAGCACCACCAGATGTGCTGCACCAGAGTCTTCTGTAGCCACAGCACACCGACGCAGGACCCAAAGCAGAGGAAAGGCCAGAGCGCGATTTGCTGGGTGGAATGGTGGGGATTTTCTCTCCCTCTGGTTTGTCCAGCCCTCATCCCTTCTTCTGCTCTATTCTTAGTGGGGATAAATCCAAATGTCCAGATTACAAACCTGAATTATAACACTTTATTAGCAAGTAAAACTTTGTACAGTCATCGCAGTGTCTTAATGTTATTCTTGCTCCTTGTCAAAAGCCACAGCTGTGAACCCCAGCCTGTTTTATCAGCCAGTATCACTTTTTTAAATATTTTGTTTTTTAATTATTATTATTATTATTATTATTATTACTTATTATTATTATTATTATTATTATTATTATTATTATTATTATTATTATTATTATTATTATTATTATTATTATTTTAAACCTGATACTACCTGATAGTATCAAGTGAATATTACAGGAAGTAGTGCTGCGTTCCAAATTGGAATCTGTCTAAGTCATCAATAAGCGACATTACATCGAAAATGCCCGGGATAATTTACAGACAACTGAGACAATTTTCTGACAGTTTAAACAATCATTTAACAAAAGAAAGGTGTTACCAGCCATTATTATTTGTCCAATCATAACAATATTGAGTGTTTTTACGGATTTAGGTCCTTTACAGTATGGTTGATAGGCAACATGTCACCAAAACTGTAAAATTGGGGGGACATATTCGTAACTTAACTAAATTATTTTTAGTTAAATGTGTCTAACCTGTCACATGCACTTTAAGTTGATTTTACTGAAGTCTTTTTCATGTTGACGTTGACAGTGATTTAACCCCCCAACCACTGAGCCCCTCTTGGTTGTCAGTGTGAAGTAAGTATTTTGGATGCTGTTCTTTTCTATTGATTCAGGCTTGGTGATGAATCCATGCTAATCCCCCTTTCATTGTACCTTGTGTGCACTGCCGGCTGGCCTCTCTCTACGATTACCTGCCTGTTAGATGTGCTACCTGCCGCGCCGACCCCTGTTTTCATGTGCCTCAAGTAGTGCTTCATTCAATGTGGTTAGAGCTTCAAACAGGCACGACACAGAAAGGAAGCACCCTTGTCTCCATGTGTGTGCTTTTGTCTCGATCAGTGTGGACGAGAGGTTATAGGCTATACAGAAGCACCTGACAAATGTGCTGTGCTTGCATTATAAAGGATTTGTTTCTATGCTGTCACTGTTTGAGGACAGGATATTGGGCTATCTGTCCCTGTACGTGTTTGGTTTGTTCTTGGCTACTCGTAACAGTGAGCAAAATTTGTTTTCCATTTGATGTAGGTATATTGAAAGATGTTTAAACACAGATCAAGTACCGGTAGTTGTGTCGTATCATTTCAAACTGGTACTGCAAGAGACCTAAACACTGACAATTCAAAGCACATCTCTAAAGTAGGCAGATTCTTTTTGGCGTAGAAATGCTCAATTTATTGGTTGCCTTTTATTTATTTTTTTAATTTTTTTATTGATTTTGTGGCCCGTAGGCTTTTTTATAAAGAAGAGGACAGGGCGAAATGGGGAATGAGAGAGAAGGTAGGACAAGCAGTAAATCGTCGGAGTCGGGATTCGAACTGACGACACTGCGGCCGGCTGTACTTGGAGCCTGGCATATGTGTGCTGTGCCTTAACCACTCGATTCCCCAAATCTGTCCGCAAAACTTCATTATGTGTTCTTCATTGGCATCTGAGTGACTATACTACATTTAAATCTGAATTTTCCAGTAGCGTTCAGCCTTTTAGGACATTTTGTCCTTTACTGAGTTTTTATCACTTTATAACAAAAGTACTTTGGTGGATTCTCAATTCTCAACAAAATCTCCAAACCAGCAGTAATTTAAAAATTATTTATTTATTTATTTATTTGCCTATATTTTTTACCTGAATTCTTTTTTAATCAATTTCAAAATGGACAACATATAGAGAGGAAATTTGCCCAGCTCCAGGCATGTTTCACAACCAGGGAAAAAAGGTTCATTTCCTGCAGTCAATGAGTCTGACACGTGGCACATTCTGGACGACAGCGAGAGGAAACCCCCTTGTCACAATGTGGCCCACATTTATCTCCGGTCCCTGGCTGGTCTCCTTATTTGCTCCTTTTTCTCGCTACACAGTCAAAGATTCAGAACGGAGCATGAAATAATGGATACGTCCGGGTTGCACCAGCACCTTTCTTTAATAATGACCTCGACAGCCAATCACTCCTCCTCAATTATTCCATACTTTCTCAGGATCTGTCACTCGCCATGCATCACCCCTCTGTCGTAAATCAAAACTCAAACATTAAAACACACAGCAGAGAGAGCAGAAGGCATCCATCAAAACAGGAGTCCCCAAGGAAACTAATGAGCAGTAGAAACAACAGCATTTGTTCAGATTTGTTTTTATTTTTTTGCAGATAAACTCACTGACCCCACTCCATTTCACCATCGTGTTGAAATTGACATTTTACAAGTTGTGGTAGCAATTGTTGCGTCCCAGATGGCATCACAACATTCTATCCATGGGTTTCAGTCACATGACTTATTTTTTGTTGCCGCCATTTTGAAGATGTCGCCGCATGCTGTTGCCCATCGCCCTTGTTAGATAGTCATGTAAAGCAGAGCATATGAAATGAAAAGGGTTGATACTTGAAGAAGACAGAAGTTATGGGCTTTGATCCTTATCTACAGCGGACAACTCTTGCCACAACAAACGGACATTTACATCTAAGCTTCCTTGTAAACAAGCCCTCTGCACCGGACAAGCCTCAATGCTTTCTAGAGCTTTGTGTGTGGCTGAGTGCAAATCAGCCCTGGACATTTTAGTCTGGACCGGCTGACTACGTGACCACGATCGCGGCTATCCGGCGATTTAGCAATCAATTTATTATAATTATTATCATGTTTTTTTTTACTTATCTAATCAATAGAATAAGCTGACTAACTTCATATTTGTCTATAGAATTTTAAATGTAACTGTGGGGATTTGGTCCAAAACAATTGTTACTCACACCTAAATGTTTTAATCAAATTTTTTATTACACTATAAGCCAATGCTACGACGGGCACAACAAGAACAAAGTCATAACATTTCGACATTAAAGTCCTAATTGAAAAAGTTGAAGCCAGAAAAAAAGTCCTACATTTACGAGAATAAAGTCAGAATTTAACGAGAATAAAGTCATACATTTATGAGAATAAAGTCGTAGTCAAAATAAAGTCGATATTTGAACGTTCAGATTCAGACGTGTCAATGTTCTGATTCAAAGTGACGTGAGCAATTCACTTTGGCCCCCAAGGCCAGAATGCAAAAGAATGGGCTTGGAAGAGTGAACAGCTTAGAACTACATAAAAGCAAGACCATTGCACTGCAGTTTAGCAGCACCTTTCCTGTTACGCATCATTCACAAACTTTCTCCATGGCGTAGCTGCAGTTGACCAGCCGTGCTCCATGCCACAGCCGCCCGCAGACAGGTGGTCATTGTGGATTTTACTACGGCCCCTGTAGCGGCCCGAGGAGCCGTGCGCACAGGGAAGCCTCAGTTTTACTCACCGATTCTAACCTTTTTGGCATCCCTTGGACAAACTTGGTAAAACACCAGCCCACACTGGACAGCATAGTGGTGGTTGGTGGTGAAACATTTTCGGGGCATGCACCAATTGTCTAAGCCACATGTGTCAACCTCAAGGCCCGCGGGCCAGATGTGACCCACCAGACATTTTAATCCGGCCTGCCGAATTTACGTTTAATGCGTCCCATGGACGTTGGACTTTTTCTTTGTTTATTCAATTTTGTCCACTATTTTAGAAAAGAAAACTCTCAAGCTGCTTGTTATGCTGTACATAAAAATAAAGCTGTAATCTATTACAAGTCCCTAAAACATTTTTTTAGTGCATTTACCTTCAGCTTTAAAAGAGAATTGTCAAAACCCAAGTCATAAATCCATGTTCCTGTTCCTGCTGCTGATCCATGAATATCGACTCAGTCTTTCACCTGCTGCAGATTTGTGCAACAGTGTCCACAAAGAACTATTAGTAGGCTGTATAAAGCAATTTATTTCTTATAGTTTTTATAGTTTTATTTTTACGTTATGGTCGGCCCGCGGCCCAAAATGAGTTTGACACCCCTGGAAGTGGAGGAAGATGGATGGCACCAATTGTATTCATGTTTGTTTGTGATGTTTTACGCACACGCCATCATCCATACAAAAGCCATTCCACCTCTTACAGCCGAGTAACACTACTACAGCCAAACACACCCATGTAGGCCAGGCTGATAACCACAATGAGAGGATACTACAGCTAGTATCTACAAAGAAATATAGTGCTTACACATGACCATGCATGAGCGCAGCTCCAACAACACACGTGCACCCAACACCAGAGTACGCCATTTTACACACACATCCCAATTGTGATAAATTTGCCAAAAAATGAACACAAATTAAAATGCTTGATCCACAGAGGATTAAGTGCATCCTCTAATTTGTCTCCAAAGGTTTCTAAATTAGTCCGATACACAGAGTTTATGGGTTTAGTCCCTGATACCAAAGAACCCTCAACACGCGGTACAGGGCTGGAGCACTGGCCCCAGGCCCGTAGTGCTGTGTTGTAAAACCTATGCACACAAATAACTCATATGAACGGTGACTTTGTACAAAGTTTAGAAGGATGAAGCGGCCAAAGTTGAGGGAGCAGATTATTGGTGAAAATCGAGTCTCTCTCACCTGCGGCTGTGGCTCTGAGCGCGGTTGTCCTGCCCAGTGCCCAGGAGCTGAGCTCCGCACGCAGGCCCTTAACCTGAATGAAATGTTTGTGATGTTTAAAAGGCCCGCATTATAAAGTTCGATTGTGGGTGTTTGTGTTAATTTTTGTGTTAACTTTTACTCATCCAGGCCAAGTGCCATCTGCGTTCTGGACGTGGTGCTGAAAGTGAATCGCGTTTCTGTGTCTCTTTGGAAATATTCGATGTCGGTCCCTGAATCTTTAAAATGTTGACTTTATTCTCATACATTTTTTATTTTTAATCTTGTAATATTAAGATTTCTCTGAACTAGACTTTTTTCTCATAAAATTAAGACTTAAATGTCAAAATGTTATGAGTTTATTCTCGTAGTGCAGGCAACTTTTTTTATCCGGGTCGGCCCTTATACTCCATCGTACAACGCTAATACAGCTTTAAAACAAAACTTTAGGCCCAAAGAATTTATTAGACAGGAAAGGCAAGCGTGAAATGGGGGATGAGAGAGAGGGGAGGACATGCAGTACATTGTCACAGTCGGGATTCAAACTCCCAACACTGCAGCCGGCTGCACTTAGAGCCTGGCATACGTGTGCTGATGCTTTAAGCACTCGACCACCGGGCAGCACTACAGTTGATTTTTTGTGGGTATACAAATCCAAATTTAATGATTTAAATTGAATTCCTACATAAGATAAAATAATTTTCTATCAGGTCCCCCCTGTTCGTGCCCCCAGAGTGTGCTTGTTAAACGATAGGTGTTTGCTCCTTTGCTGAGATGATGTCAGCACTCTGCACGTGGCTACAGGGATCAGTTTGTTTTGCTTGTATTTACTCTTATTGGCTAAAGATTATCAGAAATATTACGCGACTATGAGAACGGGGGCTGCAGCAAGGCACAGGGGCTGGCGCTCCTGCTTCCAGTATTGCTCTGTCGGCTGACATGGGCCGGCCTGGGGGACAACGGGCTGGGCCATGTCTGCAGGCCTGTGATGAACTAGAGCAGAGCAGAGGAAGAGAAAGCTGACTGAGGCCGTTGAAGTGTGATCTCAGGACTCTGCGTTGTGTTGAGTAAGTCAGACAGTGACTGGCCCAAAAGTGCACCAGCCCACCAGGAAAACTCCCGATGGCCAGTCCAGGCCTGGGTGAATGACTGTCTGAGCCTAAAATATAACATCTGGACAGTTGGAAATTAGGCTTGTAAAAACTGTCTGTATGTAGGCTAACATCTATTAGCATAGCCCAACCCCCGGGCATCAAAGATGGCCAATGGGAGCATTAATTGGTGCGTGTCGCCAGTTCAGTCTTTAGCAGCTAGCTACATCTGGTAGTTCACAGACCACCGAACATGTGCAGTAGTGCTCTTCTTCCAGAAAGGAAGGAGCTTTGACCAATGATTGCGAGAGCTGATAGAGCTGAGCAGAGCGAGCAGAACCTAAAGATTAAAAAGCCCTTTTCAACAGAAAAAAGTTTATGATCTGAAAAAAGGCAAACATTTCCACAAAATCCGACGTCTTTTAAAGCAAGGTGAGGAGAAGTTTGTTTTTACCTTGGGCTCTATGTCGACTCACGACAGGTTTAAGCTAGCAATACACTATCCAGATATTTTTTATAGATCGATGGCATAGCCACACAATAATAAACTAGCATCAGCCAGCTGCTAACTACCTTAAACAAACAGCTCAGCGTTCAGTCTGGAGTGATTTCTTTAGTCCACTGGTTCCTCCTAACCACAGAAATTAATTTCCACGGGGTCTTTGGAGATGTTACAGAAGCAAAATCCTTTTTTAGAGACTTTTTGTGGAAACAGCCCAGCTCTCGTCCTCAAGATGGCAGTAGCAACAAGTGTGTGATGTCACTTCGGACCCATGAATTGTTCAATAATATTCAACTGAAATAAATATTGTTAGAAAATATTGTTGGAGTTTAGTAAGTTCTAGACACTAATAGAAATGATCAGGTAAAAATGTTGTCAATTTATCTTTTGGTTATTTGATATCAAAGGACAATGTTATCAATAAGGAAATCTGGCTCTTGTCCCCATCCTGACTGTATAATAAAAATAACCAATAGAAACTGTTTGGCTATAGTGTACACCTGCAGTTTGTAGTGAAAAATATCTACTAAAGTGATTTGTGTGGAAAAAATTACTTATTGGTAAACTAGAATATAAACTGTTAAAGCCTTGTAGAAGAAGCATCAATTAGCAGCAAAACAGACAAGCAGATCAACATATTACATCTCTGTTGGCTCCTCCCACAGTGATTAAGTCGTGGAAAATGAAAATTTCTGACGCTCCATCAATCATGGGCCCTTCAATCTGTTGAGGGATTTAATTAGCAAATGCAAGTAGACATAACATAAGGCTCGCAAACGATCTTGCACATATTGTCAGTCACCAGTTAGCTATGATGACACTTTTTGACCTGCGAATATAAGCAGAGTATGCCATAGAGAGGCCACAAAACAATAAAGGGCCCCATGATCATGCTTTAATCCCCCGAGAAGATATTTGCTATCACACAAATGATCAGTTAAATAATGATTCATTGTTGGCCATATTCATTCATTGTTAATGTGCAATTTTTGCAAAAAAGTACGCAAAAAGAGCACAATCACAAACAATTTAGGATTTCACATAAAAAAAACCTGGCCCCCCAACAGGGAGTTTGAGAGACTAACATACAGGAGATTCTAATAACCACCAATAAAACAGTTTTTACACTTTTTAAGCAGTTATTCTGTTTGTGTTGATCATCATGTGGTGCTCCTGGGTTTAACTCCTTTCTAACTGTCCAACAGAGCATTTTACGCATCGCCCACAAGGAAGAAGTGGTCCTTGAAAGTGTGGACTGTAGAATTAAATCTGGGAAATGCCTTGTGTTTGCACGTACACAAGTCGGCAGTTTACTGGGTTCAGTGAGTTCATTATGTTTAGCAGTCTGCAGAGGAGGTGGCAGGCTCTGCTTTGCTCTAACCAAATCCCTTTACTCAATACAACAGAGTGTGATAAATGATATGGCCAGTAGCAGGAACGAGTCCAAATAAGTTGTCATCATTGGTCCCATAGGAGTCTCAAGCCTATACTTAATGTGGATTAGAATATCTTCCTAACATTTAAGAGGTTGCAGTGCATTTGAATCAAATTATTTGACGCTGAACAAAACTCGAGGGTATAACTTAATTTGTGTGTGACTGAAAAGGCTGTCTGTGATTGAAGATGCAATCAGAACTGGATCTGAAGTTCAACCATTTAATATAAATCAGTTCATGTCTTAATCTTGCAGTTGTAATCATGCACCCACAAAAGCATCCAAGGGGAGACTGGACTTGTAGAGGGGTTTGTCATACGCGCAAGAGACAACATTTTAACGCCATCTACTGGCGATTCCAAGACACTGTTTCTCTTGAGACAAAAACTCAATCACTGACCAAAAGATGTTGGTTATTTTACATGTAGTGCTTTAAAGGTAGACTAAAGTTAATTGTAAAATGGCTTGTTAGAGTTTGCTTACATGAAACACTATGGCTTGTGTAGAAGCTGTAAAAAGTGTCTTGCCCTCTCCAGGTGGGTGGAGAGTTCTTGCTCCCAGTGGGCTGTGGGGCTGCATCGATTAATTGACTAGTCAATTGACTAGTCAATTAATCATGACTAATGAACATAAAAAAAGCTATTTGATCATCAAAATACATTTTGGACTAAACAGACTCCAAAACACATACACAAATACCTTTTATAGCAAAAAGAGAGTAATTTTTAAACTAAATTGTCAAACAAGTATAAACAATTTCTGAATTACATCAATAATACCCTTTATTTGTAAATATTCTCTAGCTAGAAGTCACAATACTTCAGGCTTTATTTGGTTAAATATGTATTTTAAAAGTCTCAATGTACAATTGAAATAATCGTTTGACAACTGAAATGATCAGAAATTGCAGCCCTAATTGCTTGCACAATATCTACGGGGACAAACCGGGCCTTTGGGCCCCAGTGTGGCGGCACAGTCTGACCTGCCTGATGTTACGTTCCTGGGACCCCATGTGCTGGTTTGACCACCCACTGCTCCTGACATGCCTTGACCAGTTGCAAGCAGCAGAACCAGAGTTTAGACAAACAGAGCCTTTTTGAGATCGGTGGACTCAAGTGTTGACCAATGGAGGATAAAATTAAAAAATAAATAAACTATTATGCAACTGACTACTAGCCTTTGTGTTTTCATTCTCAGGCCAAGATCAAACTAAGACGATAGATGATACTACATTTGTTTTTAACCTGATACACTTTTTTCCCTTTATTTTATATTTCCCTTGCTTCACATACAACAAAACTCTGTAATACACTGGGTGACCAGTAGGTGACACTGTGCAACATTCACCTTTTAAAAATGAGGAAGAGGGGGGAGGAGTTGTGATATTTTAGCTCTTGAGGAAACAGAACACGACTCATTTCTTCAGATCTTTGCTTCAACATCAGCTTGTCTTCTCCCCTCTCATCTCTCTCCTGTCAGTGTTTCATTATTTCATTTCGAGATCACTGTAAGTTCACTAGATGTGTTAATCAACTGTGTTTATGTTCTTGACTTTTTCCCATTTAGCAGGTTTGGTGTGAAATTCGTCCTAAAACTGTGAAGATGGAGAGAAGCAGCAGCAGCACGTCGCTTTGTCAGAGTTTGAGCCCACTTTTAAGCCAGCTTTGTGAAGACCCCAGGGTAAGTTGTTTTATTAATTGTCTTTAATATTATTGTATCATTGTATCCCATTAAGACTTGGTGGTGTCAAATGCCAGCTGTACATGGACGTTTCTTAACAACACATTATCTGTGTTTTTCCATCCACAAAAATCAACTTTGCACCAAACTTTTACATCAACTTCCAAAATTTAAAAATACAGAATTTAAACAGAATTTAAATATATTTTGGTTGGTTCTTGACCCCCAACAAAAATGTGACAAACACATTAAGAAAATAAAACAAGGTCGTCTCAATAATTTGAAATGAAAGAAATCCTGAACCAGGCTGTAGATGAAATACTGAGCTTTTCTCGTGTAACTTTATGATCCATGGGCTCACTGAGCGCACTGGTTCATTTTACAATCAAGCAATAAAGCTCTTGGATACACAACAACAACAACAACAATAATCTGCTACCACCACTGCAATATATTTAAGAAATGTAACATACAGATTTTTGAAATTTTTGTTAAATCACATTCTCTTAAACTATATTGAAATTCATTAATCATCTAACACCACTTATAATGCGCATTTGTTCAGGGAAAAACAAGCAACAAAGAAGCACATTAAGTAATAAATGTGCAATTATAAATGGATAAAAAGATGAAAGCATAATACAGTAACTGTACAATGCGACACTGCCTTTTTATATAAAAATGGCCTATCAGAGTTGAAGTTGTTCACCTCGAGCCTCACGTCAGTACAAAATTATACCCGCCTGTAAATATTGTATCGTATGTGAGAATGTCTGGAGTGTTGAACTGCACCGTTAAAAAATGTGTTTTTTAAATTGTGCTTTAATAATGTTTAGAACTGATCATGTGCAGGAAAAGAACCCAACCAAGGACAGGAGTTGCACGCTCTGTTGTTCTATGTTTGCCGGCAAATACATAGTCTATTTTCCACCCAATTGTCTTAAAACAAGTAAAAGTAACTACATTATAAAATTACTGCTTAAAGATTACAGATTCAAGTGTAATTCTTGCTAAAAAAAAATTCCAATAAGATTAGCATTATTATTTTAGTAAGTATAGCATGTGCAGGGGTCTTGATTATACTTTAAATACAATATTCTGCCTGTTTGTTTTGAAGGTGGCCTGGTTCATGAACACCAGACTGGGGCAGTATCTCCGTCAGCATCCTGTCTTTGGTCTAACAGCGTTCCTCTTCACTTCCATGGCTGTTCTGCCTGTTGGACTTTTTGTCGTTTTCGCTCTTGTGACTCTGGTTATGTCAGCTGTGGGCTTTGTTTTCATTGAGGGTAAGAGTTGTCACATCCTCGCCGCCGCTCTATCTTAAAGTGATGTGACTAATGAATTTCAAGGTTTGTGGTTTCCAAGTCTGGACCAAATTAATTACTTAAATAAATAAAAAACAGCTCTACTACAAAGTCACAAAACTAAAATACAATATAATGTTAAGATGTATAGTGTTAAGATGCTACATATATATATATATATATATGCTTGTCCCTCCATGGAGACAAGAAAGTGACGGATCCCCCACTGGAAAAGTGACAGAGTGCACCTTTAAGTCCTGAATCTCTGTCTTTTCCAGTGTTCCTGCTGTTCATAGCTGGACTGACGCTGCTGTTCACACTGTCCGGACTCGCCTTCTTCTCAGTGGTGGCCTCCTTCATATTTGGCACTTTTTATATAATGATTACCAGCTTTTACAAGGGCTACTCCCAACACGGGGCTACGGTAACAAAACATTTTTTCATCTCAAGATTCTGGATTGATTGATGCTATTATTCATGCATTAAATTTGTTCTCACTTTCTTTTAGCAAAGCCGCCCTACTGCTGCTGAAGAGGAAAGAGTTGACCCTCAAAATTGAACCAATTTTATAATGTGCTCTCCTGTTTGATATCTAAATATATTTTATGCATTATGAAGAGTTACTGGGTAAATGTATTTTAAAACCTCTCCTTTTTTAGTGCAATGTGTGAGAGAATTGGTGAACCGTGTACAATGAATGCAATGTAGCTACTTTTACTAGCTAAGTTACTGAGATCAAAGTCTTAAGAATGTGAAGCATGTGGATGTCACTGAATGCACTAATATTTAAATGTCACACACTGCTTTTACTGTACAAAATGGTACAGAAAAAATGGTTACTGTTTAAATGGTACATGTATTTATTAAACAAAATAAACGCAACTATTTGTCGTCTTTATAAATACGGTACACACTGAATGACATGACAGTGTAACGTCTATATGACAATTCTACTTTTTATCTTATGACTTTGTTTGGTAGTGTAGCACCTGTGGTAAATAATTACTTATTAACTTCCATTAAGTTTTGCAGTTTGTGCAGCCATTTTTAAAAATTACAAGTAGAGCTGAGTTTTGAAACAGTCCCTTTGTGATGTCATTGAAAACAGACAATTTACACTTAGTAACTGACATTTTCCTGACGGTTTAAACTGTTAAACTATTGAGTAAATTTTGTTTTCAGTATGGTTGCTAGGTAACAGTTGTGGCATTACCTCTACTTATGTCATATTTGCTGCCCATGTTCAACCAGGATTATAAATTTAACAAAAATAGTGAAATTTGGGACAAACAGGCCAAATGTTTAGTAAAATATAATTGTAATACCAGGACCAGTTAACAGTGTCTGTTATTGAGGTGACTCGTATGAATGAACTTTGACTGACTTGTGTTATCACTGCCTACACTTCCAAACCTCTCATGAGATTAAGAAAGTCATACGAGAAAGCACTCTCAGATGTTCAGATGAAGTGTGCACCTTTACTTTAAAAAAATGTTTCTGGCCCAAAGGCTTTATTTAATAGGACAATTGTAGTGTGAAAGGGGAAGAGAAAGGTTAGAGACATTTGGCAAATGGTCGAGGGCTGGAATGAAATGCTGACACGACACCAAGGTGGCAGCAACCACATATGTGTTACGCCCTTACTCACTGTGCCTCCACTGAGTACGTGTACATATTTTCCAACACACAGCTTTGGTAACTCATGATTCTCTAATTTTTTCCCTGGCTTACAATAACATAATATTTGTGATGTTAGATGAACGGTATAAAATGAATGAATTGCTTAAGTGAACTTACTTAGTGGGAATTAAGTCTTCTAGAAAAAAACATGCACGTAATCACACAATCTATGATAAAAAATCTTTAATGAATGTGATATCATGCAAAAACAAAACAAACTATAGTGGAAATACTGTTAAAAAATGTATTGAAATGATCCTAAAAAGGAGGTTGCTTGCACATTACATGACCAAATACAAGTCCAAATGTAATAATTGTATTGTGTAACGCATATTTTAGTCCCACTGCTGCTCATTTTCAGTTAATAAAAAGGTGGACTTCAAAATGTTTTGAACTCTGACTGGTACATTCAATCTTTTTAAATGCCAACACATAATAGTCACATTGACTATACAAATAATGCAATTACAGAACTGCTGGAATTATAATTTGGTTACATCGTTCACTGGATCTCTTTCACAAAATTATGTTTGGAAGTGATGCATTAAAAACTACACTTCAGGAATTTTATTTCTAGTTATGAACTTCTTTTTGGCCTCCAAGTATTTTACAGATGTGATGTACACAAACAAGTAATATGGCAAAAGAAAAAAAGAAAAAAAATACTGTGAAACAGTGAACATAAATTTTATCAGGCACTCTGATACATTACTCTTATCACTTCTCCAAAACTGTACATTTGTGCATTTCATCGCCAAGTCAAATGGACAACAATTTTTTTGAGAATAAAAAAAAAAACGTCAAAGGAAAAAGCAAACAAAAAGCACCTTCTATTTGAACAGTAATGACAGAAGTGTTAAGGCAAAGACGCTGAACAAATGAATCCAATGACCGATCGAGATTCGTTCAGCTCTGGCATCAGTTGGCATTTACCAGTTCATCTGAACTCATCCAAAAGACTTTAGTGTTATTCCCTGTGAGTTGGCTCTCTGTCTCAGGCCTCCTGCTGCTGGTCACGAGATCCCACGATTTCATCTCTGCTCGCCCTGAGTCTGCTGGGAGTCCCGTCACCTCCTCAACTTGTCTTTTTTATGCTGGCAGGCTCAGCTTCTTGCCCTTCAAGACTAATAAGAAAAAATAACAATAATAAGTTATATACACATTGAGTTCTATTCAGCATCATGCCAAAATATAATCAATGAACATTGCCAATATCATTATTAGGTTGCATGGCCTTCTTGTGTTTGAGTGTTAAAAGGTATGACTGGTGGTCTGTCAGTCTGGGGGCCGTCCTGCCACTAGCAAGTCACTGTCCAGCATGTGCTCCGCCTGAGGCCCACATCCCCCAACTGTGACAAGCCACAGTGTAGCAACAGTAGTTCTCAGTATCAGATTCACATCCGTGAGAGTCTTTTACCAAAGTTTTGATTTAATTTAAAGTTTTACTGACGTTAGTAGTCATGAGGCAAAAGCATTGCTGTAAATCATTTCTGTGTTCAAATAGAAAATGCACCAACTGTTTACAAAACCAAGGCGAATTTGAGATTTCTTGGAAAAAAAAGTGGTTGGATTATAATTTCCCATAAAATTGGTTTTATAGTGCATAAATGCCTTTGAATGTTTCCAAGTATATAAGAAAGATTTGTTTATATTCAACTTAATTCATTGCTTCATCTGATTTTTGAGAATTGTACACTGTTGTACAGTGTGATGAGGCTGATACTGTAAAGTGCATAACTGTAGTTCAGACAGTGTCAGATTGCCCCCTTGAGTCATTCATAAAAATTGCACATACCTTTTGTGACATACAAGTAGAAGAAATCGCAGTAGAGGACAGTCTGCACCACTCCGGCCACGATGGCAATCATGTCAAAGAAGCCCTCAAAGTAGAAGCGCCAGATCCAGTTGAAGAGATAGAGCGCTCGATACAGGCCCAAGCAGAACAGGTAGTGTGTGGTGATGGTCTCAGCCTCGCCCGTTTTGCTGATCATGAAGAGCTGGGGCAGAATGGCCACCGACTCCAGGTAGATGGAGAAAGTCCACAGAATCTACAAACATATCAAATGAGAAAATATGTATTTAGAAGAGAGACAACAATATTCAATGTAATATTACAATAGAAACATTTTTCACTACTACAGGAAGGAAACAGCTCCATTTAAGTCAAAATCTCCTTTATTCAAACAAAGAGGAGATATTTTGGAAGAACATTTTATGTTTGATTACGGTATATCAAAAGCATATTCATATTGCAACCCATGTGCCAAGATACATATCGAATAGTGATAAATCTGTATCTGTATCAGAAAATGGTCTATTGCCATTGTCAGTGAAATAAATTCACAAACATAGGAACTTGTTTCGCCATTGAGGTGCAACATAGAACAATTATTAATAATAATAGCCAAGTATATGCAATCAAATACGGTATGCATAAATTAAGAATTTACTAATAAAATATCATTGCTGCCCTAATATTTAAAATACTACTGCATACTGTTTCATTTGGTTGTATTCAGAATCCGGATTCTAAAATCAAACTAATACATTGCAGTACATGATCACAGTAACGAACTGTACAACAAACAATTTTATATAATGCTAAAGAACCTTTGTCCCACAGGGGATATTCCAATGTTGCAACGCACAGTTCAAGAATAGCTGGAAAATTGAAACAATAGTATACAAGATAAATAAAAATAGAGTAATAGTGCTAACACTTATCTACAATAAGTGGCTATAACACTGGAGTACAGTGCAGCATTTGGACAGAGTAAATAACACATGAATAGCAGCTACCTTGAGAGTATTAATTAAGTGTATTATAATGATATCTGAAATAAGTATTCAGAATACAGTACTCTGATTGGGCTTACACTACACTACATATTCTCTGTAATTAAATACAGTTTCACAGTATTCTTCATCACTGAACAAGAGTAAAAGTGAGAACCAAGACATATGATGGTGATCTTTACACTCAACTGTACTTTCCACACAATATCTATGGTGGTCAACATAAGACTACGGTGGTTTAATAACTTGTATGAGGAATTACACTATTGTATGGAAAAGACGATAAAAAAAAATAATAACCAAGGGATACAGACAAGGAAAGCACACTTATGGTCTGTGCCATTACCAATTTGGATCATTTCTACGGGTTGAGTCAGCATATAACCAACCATACTCAAACTCGATCTATATACACTGAACACACTCGAATTCAAGTGTTAAGAGAAAGGCCAAAGGATAATAGAATATAGAATTCATAACACCCTGATACTTTACCTCCAAGAGTGAGAAGTCGTGGTTGATCAGAACGGCGAGTCCACCAACAGGAACAACCAGGAACTCAACTCTGAAGCTATCATGGTTTCCATCATAGGTTGCTCTGAATTTCATGTAGATAAAGTACACTGTAGCATACGCGCAGCCGATGTAGATCATCTTTGGAGGAAGAGGAAAAAAAGGACTAATGCTGGGTTTAGGGAACATCACAACATTCTATCAGCCAATAATATATAATACAGATGGGGGAGCTCAAATGAATATTGTTAAAATGCAGATTTTTGTTGCAATACAAGATGTAAATGTGACTAATACAAAATTATCAGATTAAAGATTTGTGAATTTACCTTTTAGATAATTCAATTACAAGTACAACGTAATCAATAGCAAAATTTGGCTCTTGCCCCCATCTGAGGTTATGACATCATCACATTCTAGAATCTGAAAACAACCAATAAGGATACTCCTTAATTATACTTAAGAAAACATATGTGCCTTACCTTCATGCAAGTGTTATAAAAGGAGATGAAAGAGGTGAGAAGATCCAGGTAACGTGTGGTGAACACAATTGCGAAGAGGATCTGGCTCTTTCCTGAAATGCCTTTGACAAAAAATAAATAAAAACATTAAGCACAAAAATCCTAAAATATCTATAAATGTTTAAATTTATACGCTTGCAAACAATGACACCTGCTGGAGGATCAGCAACAGTAACATCTTTTAACTAAAACTTTTTACTGTTCATTTGCAGTCATGTGACCACTTAAGTAAGATTTTGGAATCAGTCAGGAATACGCATTGAGCATAGAAACTTAGAGTCTTAAGAATCTCTTAACAACAAATACTGTTACACTGATAAAATGCAGCAGTAAATGTAACAGTTTCTTCTTTCCATTAACTATCCTCTCAACATTTTGAACATAGGTACAGTAATAAATACATACTAGAAACTTAGCAATGACAGGAAGCCATATTATTCTGTATTTAGACTTTATTCTGTAGACTTTATTCTTCTTTGGTGGGGGCCCTGTACAGCCTTTATTTGAGCGCTAGAAATTTGTAGTTATGAGATTGACATTTCAATTAATTTAGTTCACTCTTGACAATTTTGGCGCATTTGTGCTAATGTTTAGTGTGTATTTAAGTCTGTTTTGTATTATTTGGTGTGTAGGGCCCTAGAGGCCAAACTGTACAAAATGGGGCATAGGTCTGATGGACTTTTAGGATCCAGGGCACCTCAAGGAATGCTCTTCTGAAGTTCACTAATAAAAGTCAAAGTAATGTTTATGCATTCATGTAGGTGGCGCTAGAGCACCAATCACGTTATTGTAATCAATGTTGGGTGGTGTATAAATGATTAACATTTCAACCCAATCAGTTGAAGCGTGTTTGCGCCAAAATTATTTTTAGGCGCTTGTGAGCATTAATTGCGCCCCTGCTGGCCAATAATGAAAAATACACAATAGTTGCCATGACGATGATGTCACACATCACCAACATTCCGCAACTCTAAGAGATAGGGAAACATCCCAAGTTTAAAGACGAATCACGAAAAAATGACAAGACCGAGAAATACTAAAAGCAAAACCAGGAATCACACGAGAAATATCTACAAACCGAACTTTGAATAACGAAAATCAGACAAGGAATGCGACCTGTGACACGTGCCAAAAACGGGATGAATGAGGAAAATAGAAAAATAATGAAAAGCACAGGAACTAATAGTGCCTGCATTCTAGAAAGTAGTCATCCAATTAGCAAAAAACTACAACTAAAGTTAGCAAGACGTTGCTACTTCCGTAGCGTGTTCAAGAATGCCACGTCAGACGCCAGACTAAAATCATCGACCTACAAATTACAGATAAATAAAAACTGAATTTTGAAAAAACAAAAACATACACGTAATTTCGTGAGAAGAAAAAAAGAAATAAAGCCGGGCATCAATTTCTTCGTATTTAGTAACGTCTCACTTTACTCCAAATCACGGTTGCAACTCAAATATGAAGTATGATTATGGGGCCAAAGTGGATAAAACATGATACCGCGAGCTATAAATGACAGAAAAGTACTTTAGCACAAATAATCAAGCACCGAGAGCTGAGCATATAGTCGTGGTTCCTTTAGGTAAATTGTGTTCAGGCTAAAGCTGTTAGCTTAGCCACTGTCTGTAATGAATGAGTCTGTAGCATCTACAGTCTGTAGTTATTAGACCATCCAGCCAATACTAGATACCTGCTGGAACCTGGTGAGACAAACATTTCAGAGCCAAGTATGCAGCTCAGGCAGGTTTGATGAATAGAAGAGGCAGTCGTTACCTGCACATGACCTGGTTTTCCATATTTTCATGAGCAGGATGATGATAGCAGCCAAATGAGACAGATCCCCCGTGAGTCTGAAGATGTTCATTTTGATGACACTGTCAAGCCGAATAACGCGCTGGTTTCTATAGTTATGAACCCTAGTCCGTATACTGTCCTCGGTTAACCTAAGGATGGATTTAGTCCCTCCACGATTGATAATATGGCGAGTGTACGAGTCGACGTGGAAGGGGGCGTGGGGAAAACAGAAACGCGACAGAGGATTGGTCTAACGCATGAGTGACAGGTCCCTCCACTGAGACTTGTACGTCCTTTAGGTCAAGGGTTCCCCACACTTTTCGGACCCCCAAAATAACTGTGCAACCGATGCGGGACCACCACTGCTAATTGAAATTGCGTCTGAGATAATTTTGAATTGTGAAATATGAAGGTTATTTTGTGTTTTTATTCCCAAAGCTTTTATTTTATACTGAATTTATGTAATAGATTTCTTTTTGCATTTGAATTATGTGAACTGATTTAAAAACTAAAAATATATTTTCTTCACCCAATCAAGTAAAATAATTTTATTTTATTTATTTTTAAGACAATCCTTTAATATTCAGTTTGTACAGTTTTGAATTTCAGTGTATGAAAATACAATGTTCTAAAATTCACTTTGCTCAAATACAGTTGCTTTTTTGAATAATTCAGTGCAAAAAAAAATGGTGTAAACATTTTCAGCGTCTCAAAATATACAATGTTTTAAAGGGCCTATATGATGCAAAATCGGCATTTCAGAGCTTTTAACCTTCTGACCGTGCTATTGGTACCTCGTATATGTGCCCAAAGTGTTTTTTTAATTGATAGCTAGCTAGAGAATAGTCTCTATCCTTCTCTTCGGATGAGCAGATGAACGGGGCCTACTCACCAGGATGAGTCAGCCCCCCCTTTTTTTTTTTTTATTCGGGGTAAAAATTTTAAGTATTAAATTAAGTGGATAGGGTATCGCTAGTACAAACATGTCGCTAGCGGCCCCAGTGGCCATCTTTTTTTCCCTAGAGCGCCATGTAACGAATTACTCGTGTTCAGCTGACAGGGCACCTACGGCTTGCAGAAATATCTGATATAGTGGCAGTTTTTACCTATTTTCGGGTCATTGCCCTTATCTCGGTTTAAAACTCTTCAGTTGTCTTTAAAACGCATTTTAAGCGATAGCTTGCTCCGTGCGCACCTTTATCTCGCACTTGTCTCTAGTAACTCTCGCACTGGTTGTGATTGGTCAGAGCGATCACATGGTATGCGAGCCTACGTAACTTCCGGGCCGCTGTGTCCAAAATGTTAAAGGCTAACTGGCGTCATGCACCAGTGGGCAGCTGCCATTGAATGGGCCGCCATCTTGATTACTGGGGGCTTGGGGGTCTCAAAAATCTCTGATTAATTTCCGGTTAAAACCAGACTGAAGCAATCGAGCTGACCGTTCCCATTGCTCCCATAAGCAGAGTTTTTCCTATTCCATACATAATGCTTTACTTTTTAAGAAAGAAAATATACTTTTAAATGAATGGTTTAAGTGCGCGGGTTATATGTATGTATATAATGTATGTAGCACAAAACACAAAAGGCCGACAGTGCTCGATCCATACGTCATCCTGGAGCGCCCACTGGTGGCTAAACTTTGAGCAATCGAATTTACCATCAGACAATCAGAGTTTGAGTTTCAGTCGTTCACGTGACCATCGCGGAAAGTTTGATCGCCATGGCGTCTATGAAAATGAAAACTTAAACGGTCAATGTTCTCTTAGTGTAGCCATGATTTTATTCCACAGGAACCAGTTAGACAGCGAGCATTACAGAGGACAAGAGAGAGAGAACTGCCTTAGTGCTAGACAGGGAACCTGTGGATATGGTGGTGTATCTTTAGTTCTGTATTCTGTAGTCAGTCAAGAACTACATTTCTGTCTATGTTGATATCCCTCTGGTTGTCCTGGATGGCTTGAGTCATATTTGTGAAAGGCTCGAGTCTTGTCTGTCAAGTGAAAGCGTGTCACCTTTATTTGAGTATGAGGGAGTTGATGAGTGGAATGGTGGCGTTGGACGACCGAAACTCATATGCTTATTACATAATATAACCCGCACACTCAAACCATTCATTTAAAAGTATATTTTCTTCTTAAAAAGCAAAGCATAAGGTATGGAATAGGAAAAACTCTGCTTATGGTAGCAATGGGAACGATCAGCTCGATTGCTTCAGTCTGGCTTAACCGGATATAAATCAGAGATTTTTGAGACATTGTATTTTTATACCCTGAAATTTAAAACACAGTACAAACTGATTTTTAAAACATTATATATTTTGAGACGCTGAAAATGTTTACACCAAATTTTTTTTTGCACTGAATAAAAAAACCAAGCAACTGTATTTTAACAAAGTGAATTTTTAAACATTGTATTTTCATACACTGACATTTAAAACACAGTACAAACAGATTTTTAAAACATTGTATACATTTAAAAAAAAATCATATTTATATTCAATGAATATTTTTACTTGATTGGATGTTAAAAAAAAAATCAGTTCACATAATTCAATTACATAAATTCAGTATAAAATAAAATATTTGGTAATAAAAACACAAAATAACCTTCATAGTATAACATTTAAAATCAGGTTTTAGTTGTGTGTTTTTAGTTTAGTTTTTTAATAAAAACAATGAAAATATTAAATACAGTGTCATCAGTTTAAAATGACATCTCCCATGTTATCTCACGATCACCAACTCATGCCTCGGATCGCGAGGCACCCACACTTTAGGAACCCACCCACACTTTTGGAACAACTGCTTTAGATTATGCATTTTGTGTATTAAATTGGTAAAAAGATAGCATTGTGTTGGAGAAAGTTAAGGGACTTTGCAAAACTCCAGCTTTCAAACATTAAAAAAACAAAAAAACGTTATTTTCATGTCACAGTAATACGTCATGTACTGTATTCATGTTAACTACCCTTGTATCTAATAGATGGGAATTTGTAATTTGTTTGAAGTTATTAGACATATGACCCACTGTTTTGAGTCATAACTTTGGAGAAATGGGGAAGTGAATGTTGAGGAAGTTTCCATGTTCTAAACTCAAAATTGTCAGTTCTAATTTGGCTGTCGAGCAACAAACATGAAGCATATGTTATGCTTTGTTCTCCTTTTCACATACCCGTCCATAACAAGTAAGTGATCTAACTAATACATTATTATATTTGTCTACATTTTGTAATAAACTGCTGAATTGTATGTTTTGCCTGTATTATCAGAAAGTATGAGTGAAGAAGAGGGCTGCCTATCACAACCCCAAAAAATCATATTCAGGAAAACCAAGCGATCTGTTGTCATACCATGCACAGTCACTTCTGCTTGTGCACATTTGGTGTACAAGTGGTTTGTATTTAAAGAAAATTATCATTTTGAATTAAACATAGACCAACCAAACTACAGTCTGGATGGTGCGTCATTAAATATCAAGTCCCTAAACGTGTCAGATAGTGGAGTCTACCACTGTGCTGCAGTATCTCCACTAGATCCAGCCACACAATACATTGCACATGGTACAACTCTTGTCGTACAAGGTAAGACAGTTTTAAAGAGTATCATTTTGATCTCCATTACCGGTACTTACTTTTTAAATTGTGTGTTTTTTAGAGCAAATTAAGATAATGTTGCGGCACATTCTTCTGTGGCTATCTTGTTTATTGTTGGCCATTTATAGCATGGCTATAGTTTCACTTATCATCATTAAAAAGGTATTTTGTTTGTTGTTAATGTTAAATATGAATTAAAGAATCTAGAAGGCTAATTGAAATATCTTTTTACAGCGTGGCTGCCATCAGATCTGCAAAAAAAACACTTCAACTGAGGTTTTTAATTTTCAAACCGCATTTATGTACTAGAATTATTGGTAACCGTAGGGTCAAAATAAGACTAATATAAAAATATGATTATAACACTTTAGCACAAGTTTTAATAAGAAAAAGCTCCCATTCTTTTTGTTTTTCTTAGAGAACATTGACTAAACGGGTTCAGTTTCATGATGTGCTGCAAGAGCTTTACAAGAGAAGAGGTTTGAAGACCAATACAACAAATGCAACAGCAAAGAGGATGTATGATGAGGCAAGTGTTTTCTTGCTTAAATTTATGGTGAAATGTTGCTTGCAGAAAATTACAAAACATACAGTAAATGCAAAGCACTATATAAGTGATATTGTTTCTTCTAAATGTTTGTATTACAGAGTGCAAATGCAGAGTCTAATGGTTCGCATGATGATATTTATCAAAACGTCTAAGAACCACTTGTGGTTAACTCACAAAAAGGACAGACGGAAAGTTTCCAGAACTGGAAAGGCCATTGCAAACCATGGAAATGCCCAAGCTCATTGTGAAACTTTAACAAACCATTTGAAATATATTTAGAAATATGTATGCAAAACCTTTATTATGACCTTTATAGATGATGTAGGTTTGCACTTTGTGCCCCTCTTGATTAGCTCTCAATGTACTTTGGGTCAACTGTGTGGCTGTCACGTATAGAAAAGGGCCTAAAGAACAGAATTTGAAGAATTGAAATTGTAAGTGGCACAAGGCAGACCAGATAGAACATGGTCTGGTGGAGGTTCTCCAGGTCACTGAAATTAAGTACAACGTAATTAATTGCCATTCTACTAATGAATAACACAGTTTGTATGATTCTTGTAAATAGTTCTCCACCTGAACAATTTAACTGTCCAGAAAATGAACAAATACATTTTGTGTTTCTTTTTGTCGCTAAATTCTGTCAAAGCATTATTGATTTTAAAATGAAGTTCTTTTGTTGTGTGAAATGTATACCTTTGATTTGATTCCTTGACTGCATCTTTGAGCTGTTCATATCCAAATTGGTTGAGGATAGTGAGCACAGTCATTGGAGCCAAGGACTGTGCTGGTTTAGTGAACAACGCATTGGTCCCAAACACCATTGAGGACATCGGACAACTGTAAAACATCACAATAACAATCTCTTAACACTGCACTCTGTATCATTTTAGTAAAACAAACATAATATTATTTATATTATACCTGCGCTTGTAGGTGTGGAGGTCAGAGTCGATTATGTCGGCCAGCGGTAAACCAAAGAGACTAAACGCTGCTTGAATTATGATCCTGCACACAATAGTGTGTATTGTAAACAAATGCTATTAATGTTTACACTGAATTACCTGAGTCTTACATGTTAACAGTCAGGAAAAGTGCAAGTATATAGTAGTGCTGAGGACCAAGAACAAGCATGACGGCTCCCATCCCTGCTTCCACATAGAAGGTTATGAGAATGATTCTGTAGTAACCAACTCTACGGAGCAAGCTTTGACAGGACAATACCAACAACTGCAATGAAGAAGGAACAGGTTTAGTTTAAACACTGTATATGAATATGAAGGATAATGGGTTTAATTACCCTTCATATAAATGTATCAATATACAGCAAGGTGAATATTTTTACCTGTGGACAGATAAATCCTGCTCCATAGAGTATGCTCTTAGCACGTGTTGGGAGAACATCCGGGGGAATTAAGTGCTCAGTGAAGATCAAGGTAAAATTATTGAAAAAAGCCAAAATAAAAACTTGGCAAAAGTTCATCAGCACAAAAAGTTGAAAATCCCGGTTGGCAAGGATCTGCCAAACCTGACTTTGCAATAGGCTGATAGAAATACTTAAATTAGGTGAAGTTTGGTCCCCTGAATCAGTGAGTTTGTTATCAAAGCGACTTTCACAGTGGAAGCCTGTGTAAAGCATGCATCCACAGCTCAGGACAGCAATGGCAACAGTAAAAGCCTGGAATGAAGCAAAGTCCTCCATGTTTCTGGACAGCACACCACAAAACAGGATGCTGGAGGAGCCAATGAGGGAAGCAACCTTCGAAAATAAAACAAATTTAAGCAGTTGCTATGTACAAAGCAGTGTTAAAATAACTTATATTGATACCTGACTGTATTTTACAAGACGAAGGCGACTCTCATGTTGATTTGAAATTTCAGCAAACAATGCACACTGAGCCAACAACACAAATGTCAGAAGGGCATCAAAAGCACACAGCGCCACCATCAAATGAACCCCGCTCATCCAGTCACCAGGAGAATACGAGCGCCAAGGGAACCAGGCCAGAAGAAAAGCGAATGAATACAAAGGAGCGCCATACAAAATGGAAAGGCGCCGTTTAGAGCAACATGGGACTTTAGAGTTATCCTGTAAGTAGCCAAAAAGAGGATCATTCACGGCATTCCAGATCATGTAGACCACCTGAAAGAAAATGTAAAACCATTAACAAACAGGGCGATTCAGACATTATTATTAACATTATTAAAGGGGGCATATGATGATTTTTTTCAGTTTTCAGTTTTGAATGATGATATAAGTAGATCATCATTTTACATTTTGTACATTGTAAACTGCAACATTGAAATAAAACCGCTTAGTAATAGAAAAAGGTTAATTGACTTCCTGTTCAAAACCGCAGAACTGATAAGCCCTGCCTCTTCAGCTTCCCATTTCACTGTAGGAAGCAGAGGATTGTTTTTATTTTGTAAAATGGCTACATAAATGTTTTTAACGTTATGCGTTTGCCTCGGAGTCTTAATCTTTAAAATAAATGCAACTAAGTACAGGGATGTGAGCAGGGATAGGGGGTGGGACAAGAATGTTCTAAGCTCTCTAAAACAAGCATTATACAATCGAAATGCAACTTTGAGCAGGTTAATGGTGGAAAACCATTGTAGTATGGCTGAGAAGATCATGAAAAGTATTTTTTACTTAATATATCCCCTTTAGCTCACTGAATCAATTCTGCAAACAATTTCACGTAAACAATATTGTTAATGTAGCTTACTCACCTGTGACTGGTGGAAAGCTCCCTCGGATATCTTGTATTTATTAAGAAATAGTTTAACATAGTAAAAGCTGAATATATTATTTATCATACACGACCCCAGTGTGGTCATGGCAAACGCAAAAGCTGCATGGTCCCATCCCAATCTCTTCACAAATCTTGCTACTGCCATTGTTCCTGGTCCACTTGCTACGCCACGGAATATTTCCTCAAAAATGTTTCAGTGTAACCTTAGAATCGGATTATAAATTTTTGATCACGTTTCATACTGCCAAGCTATATGTTTTGTTTTTACGACATACATACGGAGTGGAAACGTGAGATAAAGCTTCAAACAATGCACGTTTCCTGTCTTAACGTTTGATTTTTGCGGAATTGTTCCATAAAAGATTTAGTACCTGTGTCAAACACGGAAACGGAGTTGAAAACAAATGATCCGATTGGTCAAATAGATTCACTTGCTACTTTCTGATTGGCCACGCAACATCATCGTATAAATTCAGCATTTTTGCATTAGTTATATCTTTTTAATTCGTAAAAGAAATATGCACAGATGAAAACGGTGACACGCATAACTATAGATAATTTCATATAAAAAATTTAATTAATTTATTTTAGTTTTTCAATCAAGTGTGCCACCTACCGGATGTTGGTATGTATTTGCCACGTTGCCGTAGAGCGAAATGTTGCAGCAGGCTTATCTCACTCTGGTAGGACTAGGGAGCGGTCTAGGACTCTAAGCATGACTTAAATCTGCGCCTCGGGTTACTTTTTGTGTCTGCTGGAGTCCGAGCGCGCCTTGTTTAACTGTAAAATGCTCACGGACAGGATTTTGGAGGAAGAGTTTGACAAGGATGGAGAGCGCTGGTACAACTCTCATCGTAACCTCGAACAAGGTAAAACTCTGGTCTTGTCCCCATAAACTTTTTAGGATCCTGGCATCTTTAAACTAATTGAATGGTGTCTTACTAATCACCTCTTGCATGTTTGTCAGACTAACATAAGTTCCTTTCTTTAAGTATTTCTACAGATGAGCAAGCCTGGACAATTATTTTAAGACAATAGCAGCTTTGTATAGAGAAAATATGTAGATAATATAAAGATAATTATAGAACATGTCCACGTACGCCTAAACTATTTATTGTTTTTTGCATAAAACCATTGTTACTTCAGATAAAATTGTGATTGGCAAAAAATACATCTGAATCCAAATCTCATTGGAAAAAGTTGATAACAGAGTATGTGAGTGTGTTGAAAATGACTTACCATGCAGAAATTCTTGGGTGAAGCGTCCTGAGGAGCTGCTCCTCAACAGCGGAAGTAATGTGAGGAATGTCATCTGATTTGAATCACTTTGTCACAAGTCTTAATTTGCTGTTTGTATCTAGAGCTTCACGTGGGTTGGGATCATGACTAAGTTTGTCCCAAATAGGAAAAATATATTATTCTTATTGCAACAGTAGGATATATTTAGATTCCAACTTCTGGCTGATCCAAATGTTTAGAGAGGAAGTTGGGTAAAGGACAGGATACAATCAGTCAAGCTGCAGATTCCTTTGAGATTGTCTGTTTCTGGTCTGTGTTTTATTACAACCAGCTCACATCATTTGCTGCTACCATTGCTTTTGTAAACGTGTAACTATTAAAAGTTATTTTGAACATTGTTGTGCAGATCTTCATTTGGCAGCAGAGCTGGGGAAAACTCTCCTGGACCAGAATCATGAGCTGGAAGAGGCCCTGCAGCAGATGTACTCCACCAACCAGGAGCAGCTGCAAGAGATAGAGGTGACCCAATTAAATGTGAAAAACATTTAGAACTAAAAGATTTGGTTTGTGTGCTTGAACAGGAATAAAGGACTAGAAACCTCATTTTCAACTTGCTTAACTTCCTTACTTTCGTGTCAACTTTTATATCTATAATTTATCCCTTCCCCTTTTTATTCTTTATTGTTAATGGCACTCAAATAGTAAAAAATATTACAATATACTTTTTAACAATTTGAGAGCTTTAGCTGACTGTCCCTGCTGTGAAACCTAAGATTAGGAGCTCACTACAGTTAAGCTTGTTACTTCAATCCATGTCCCTCTTCCACGAGGAGATTATCTCCATGACCCGCAGCGGTTTAAACACTTTGTTAATGATCACCAAAATAATTCACCTGTTGATGTCAGACAAAAACTTTCAGAATGATATTCAACATTAATAGAAAATTAAATAGTTTGCTTTTTCTACCCCAGTACCTGACCAAACAAGTGGACCTGTTGCGTCAGATGAATGATCATCATGCCAAATTATATGAGCAGTTGGATGTGACAGCGCGAGATCTGGAGCAGGGAAACCAAAGATTAGTACAGGACAACAGGCTGGCTCAGCAAAAGATCAAAAGGTTTGTCAAACTGTAAGATAATATCTTGTAAATTAATATTACAAAAATATTTCTTTAATATTAAACTTAATATTTTTTCCAGTTTAACAGAGACCATTGACAGCCTGCAGAACCACATGGATGACCTGCAGACTCAAGTGGACGAGCTCAAAACGTCTCAGGCCGATCGGAACAGACGAGAGACAGAGCAAAGGCGTGCGCTGGGGGCACAGAGTGTGTCCTGCCTCAAAGAGCTGTATGATTTACAAGACAACAGGTAACAATAGACAACTTGTGTTACAATAACACCGTAACATCAGAAATACTAAAGACCTTAACATGCTTGTCCTTGTTATGTAGTGTGAGGAAAGATTAATGTAATCATATTAAGCAGTTGCCACACCGACAGTGAGCCTGTTTGTTGTGTGTGTGTGTGTGTGTGTGTGTGTGTGTATTACATGTCTCATCTTACAAATGAAATGTTGGCCCTGAATACATATTTTGTCACCTTTTTCCATTTAATTATTTAATGTTGATCCAAATCAAATAATTTATATTTGGATGTATTTAAAAGACATGTTACTTTAACATAATATGTATTAGAAACACACACGAAACAGGTTATGTATTTATTTAGAGTCCATTTTTTCTCTGTTTTGTTATTGGTTAGATAGATCAAAAACAAACATTTTGCTAGATACTCAAGAGCCGTTTGTGTATTTGGATTGTATTACTTTACTCACCTTTTGCAAAATCCTGTCTTTCAGACATATTCACAATGACCACACAGAGGGGCTTTGGTCACAACAGGTCTTTCACTTGAACCAAAAGCCGTGTTCGGACCCAGAGGGGGAGCACAGAGACCTGCAGCGCTGCATTGAGACCCTCCACAGTCAGATAGCCATTGAGAGGAGCTACAGAGAGGCAGCTGAACAGGAGATTGAGTTTACAGCCAGAGAAAACAGGAGCCTAGAGGAACGACTGGTCCTTTTGGATGGCTGCAGGGCTCGGAAACAAGAGCTGGAAGCTGAAGTGGAGCAGCTGAGGCGTCTGTGGCAGAGAGACTCTGCCAACAAGTAAGACTCGGATGTTTAGATTATTGTTGGATACATACTTATCTCCTATGTATTTGTGTTCCCTCATCACGTTTCTTCTTTATGATTTATTCTGATGGAAAAATTTCACATTAACATTATTATTTTAAAATTATTATACATTTTCTCATTTATTTTTTCCTTAGTAGGTCAGGGCAGCTGCTGTTGCCAGATACAGTTTTCTTTTCTTCAGATGAAAACCCCGGCTCTGAGCAAAGTGAGACATCAGAGGATATGAGTGACAAGCACACACGTCTGAGCAGACAGCGGTGTAACAGCGACAGTGTTCTGAGATCTACTGATGAGATCCGCCTCAGCCACGACCAGATGTGCATCCGGCGAGCGGAGGCGGTCAAACAGAGAGGCATGTCCCTGCTGCACGAGGTGGACGCCCAGTACAGTGCTCTGCAGGTATGACCTGGCCCAGTGTCCCTGTTCTGTCTATTAGCATTATCAATGTAATGTACTATTATTGCATTATTACTAAAGCAGCATTTGATCTTAATGTAGTGATGGTAAGGGAGTAAGGTATTAGTACTGCAGACAAAATTAACTTGTTTTACTGTCCTAAATTAAAACGTATGGAGTTCACAATGCAGTTATGAATAGGATCTAGACCTGTCATGATAACACATTTTGATACATACATATTGCTAAAGTATATGTATATCCCAATAAACAATATTATCAAAACTACTTTACGTCACAGACAGAGTAACTCTAAACCTTTTTCTAAATGACATGACCTGCAATTAATAAAAAGAAGAAGGAAACACTTTCGTACTAATTTCTTATCTAAAATTGTTTATAGAAGTTACTTATTCAACGCTATATAGCCTAAATCTTATCATACGACAAACATTTGTAAATATTGAGGCCCAAAAATGTATTTGATTTATTGAACGTTATGTCGATATAGTAATTATCATGACAGGCCTTAATCGGTAATAGAACATTGATGGTCGATATAAAAAAAAAAACATGACAAGGGCAATACAGTAATGTATTGTATGGCATAAATATCATTGTATAAATAATAATACTGTTAATGTCATTCAGGTCAAATATGAAGAGCTCCTACTACGCTGCAAACAGGCCTCAGACAGACTCACCCACAAGGCCGTGCAGACGTCCACCAGTCCTTTTGTGAAGAGCCGCTCTCGGAGGCGACTCTCTGACCTGGCTGTGGTTTGTGAAGATGCCCAGCCTGAATACAAAGTCCTGTTTAGAGAGCTGTTCACCTGCATCCAGAAGACCAAAGAAGGCCAGAGCCAGAGCAGGTTCACCTCCAAATGAGGCAAATTTGACTTCAATTGTTCTTGTTCTTTCTCATCATGCACATCATTTTGTGAGTCTGCAGCACTGTCACTGTCATTCTGAGGAAATGAAGCCAGCTTTTGTACTTGTGGTAGTTCATGAGAATTAATTTTTTTTACTTTTCCCCAGGCAAAATAAGCATCTATTGATCGTGATCATTGCCTCGAAGCTGTTATAACGTTGAGTTTGTTGATGCAAGATTTCAGTATAATTATACTGTAGTTTGGCATTTTGTGATTTGGCTTACGAGCAAAAGTAGGTTTGTGTATGGAGATATGCATTTGGGAATGTTGTATGTAGAAGAATGGAGCGCTGTTGCTGATTGCCTACTCCAGCATCAGGCGTTGAGGATAATTGGCTTAACAGTTGGTATTTGCTGAGTTGTGTAAATTCACAAATGTCAGATTATAAACAAGGCTTTGAGCATGTTATGAAAGTATAAGTAGGTACAACCTCAAAAGTCACAAGTGTTATGTTTAACTGTGTAGTTATATCGCTATATTGTATGCAACAATGTATTTATTTTCTAGAAAATTGCTATTTATTGTATTTATTATTTCATTAATTAAATTGCAATGCAATTAATATTGTTATCATTTCAAGTCTCAGGAAGGATATAGCTATCAGTGTATTATTGCTGATTTATAAAATTGCATACATTTATTGTGAATTATCATTGTTTATAATGTATTCAATATATTTATATTGTTGAACTAAAAATTGCATATCAGAGTTACGTTATTTACAGTATTGACTCAAACATGACCAAAGCAATTTCAATAAAGTATTTTTCAGCATGAATAATCTACTTTGTCTGTGAAGCTGTAAGAGAGTAAAATCATCAACATGAATAAATGATGGAATCTGGTCAAAAGTGAAATAAACAAAAACAACATCCAGCTTCAGACCACACCATGACCTCACCAACAATGCTATTATTTGCTTAAGAAGCAGCAAAGAGACTGAGCAAGGTTTATGTAAAGGTGGTACTAGTACGCCCCCACGTGGTTTCAGACAGTAGTAACGATAACGGTAATTACACGCTAAAAAAATAACCTACAGAAGAAACAAAGCTATGGCTAAATGTAGAACACACACAAACGGTAGAAAGTAAGCACATTATTACAGGAATACTCACTTTAATAAATGGTGTCATGTGATTTAGCAAATAATTACAACAATTGGGCATACATTCAGATTTATTTCTTTATCCATATATGCAAGACAGACAGAAAAGTGTGATGAATACTATAATTACTGTAACTGTAAAGTTAATGCTCATCGAGGTGCTCCAAATAGTCAAACTTAAAGCCTTACAAGTGTTGCTTTGTAATATAATATATAAACAGACAAACTTCATAATTAAATTAAAAGTGATACAATATTCCTTTTACAATTGGCATAATTTCTTACATAGTTACAAATGCTTGGGGAATCATGGCTGATTGAGGCATGGTATATGATCTGTTTATACTGCAATATTCAGAATAAAATACACATTTGTCAACTATAATATTGGCCCTTGCATTTCACATCGCCTGCCTTTATGGGATTGGGTTTGACACCGCTGGACTGAGCAGTAGTTTCCGCACAGTATCAGTTGAACTCGTCTAATCAGCGTCTCAGCATTGACAGAGTACCCAGCAGGAGATTAGCAGCATGAGACCGAGACCCATCAGTAGGAGCAGGACGTGTGGCTGAGTGAGCCCAAGTGAAGAGGAGGTCGGTCTAAATTTCAGGTACTCTTCTACCGAGTCTGTCAGGCTGTAGGTCTTTGGACAGTACCCCAGCTCACGACGAGCCTTGTCAATCTTGAACGTGTGGGTCACTGCTATGTTTCTTACCTATTTAATACACAAAACAGACATAATCATAGCATCATTATACATGGCCCTATTGTAGTGTTACTCAAACCATTCGCACTGTATACCACCCAAAAAGTGGCTTTAGGAGTAGAACCAGATATAAACGTAAGCCAGGTCTATTCAGGTAAATCAGGTCTAAAACAGGAGAAAAACAGGTCTATAACAGGTGAAAAACAGGTCTAAACCAGGAGAAAAACAGGTGAAAAACAGGTCTAAACCAGGTCTATAACAGGAGAAAACCAGGTCTATAACAGGAGAAAAACAGGTCTAAACCAGATCTATAACAGGAGAAAAACAGGTCTAAAGCTGGTCTATAATAGGAGCAAACCATGTCTAAAGCTGGTCTATAATAGGAGAAAATCAGGTCTATAACAAGAGAAAACTAGTTCTGTAACAGGAGAAAACCAGGTGGATAACAGGAGAAAAAACAGGTTTCAACATTAAACAAATACAAAAACTAACTACAGAAAACCCTGCTTCCCAAACCACTATTTTAGAAACACTAGCCTTTTGCAGTATAAGTTCTACAGAAAATGAATGTCTAAAATGACAATTGGGCATGATCAGTGAGGTATTTGAGGTACAGTCTGATAATGATGTAGGCCATTGGTTGTCAAACTTTACACACCAAGTATCACCTAAGAAATTATCTGGCCTTTGTACCACCAGATCTACTAAAACAGGTCTAAAACAAAACAATTCTAGGTCTACACTAGGGCTGAACCAGGTCTAAAATAGCACTAGGCCTACACACTTATAGTTCTAAACAAGGACGAACCCAAAGCAGGACAGTAAGTCAGATTCAGCAACCAGTACCACCAGTGGACCAGGTACTACCATTTGAGAACCACTCATGTAGGCAAAACACAGCAAGAAACAGCTAAAAAACACAGAGCTGCAGTATCAAAAGAAGTTTGACACGACAAGACTCAGCTGCCGACCAGAACAGAACACATGAACTACAACTACACAAAAAGACAAAGCTGTTTTTAAGATTGGATGGCTTGGAGGCTTTATTAGACAGGACAGCTATAGCATGAAAAGGGGGAATTTATAGATACACATTCTGCAAAAAGTTCAAAAACACAACGCCACAGTAGCAGCAACCAAAAGCATTAGCAATGATCAATCCATATGCACCACCGGCGAGCCCCTTGTTGGTAAATTATTGATGCCATTTCTTGACCATCCCACTATCCATGAATTATCTCAACAAGAATCTGACGTACCAAAATACACTGTCGTCTACCACTATGGAAACCTGAACTGTAGTGAAGTCACTTCCTGTCCACTTCACTTTGCACTTCCTGTTCTTTCCTACCCCACAGTGGTTTATGTTTTATTCAGCGCACCATCATCGATCCCCCGGCCAACAGCTGCCAGACCGACTCTTTGGTTTCGCCTCATCACACATTCATGAGGCCTTCACTGCACCACATACTTCCTTAAGATCAACAGGTAGTTCTGCCTCATAAAACATTCTAACATTCTAAGTAGTTTCATTAAGAGATTTTAGAAATTATTTTATTAACAGATCCATTTTTCAACTGGCAGTATTGGATTTCAACTGCAGTTTAAACTTGCAAAGGCTGTAAGTCGTAGACCTTCAGTCGTCCAGAGCAATGGAAGAACTGGACTAAAGTTTTAAGAGTGAAGGCGTTTAGCCGCTCATCCCAGTAGCTTCTTCAAATCATCTGACAGAAAACGGGAGAGTCACTGCCTTTTATCTGTTTGAAGGGATGAGCTCACTACACTGAAGCTAACGGAAACTAGTTGTTTACAGGCTGACAAATAGGCTATATTTTTGATGAAAGGCAATCCCTCTCTGAATAGAAATGGTTCCAGTTCTCAGTCAGATGAACTGTAGAAGCTTCTCTGCAAAACGCCTTCACTCTTAACTCTTGTCCAGTTCACAGATTTTAATTGCTAAATTTGATTAAGGCTGTAACTGTTTTTCATAATTAATGTGCAACAGAGATAGCATCAGATGAGAGGGATCCAATGGGAAAATACCCATAGCCTACTACGGCTATGACAGAGACTTAAACAAGAATCTATTAGCAGTAACATGATAACAGTTGGTCCACTGAACAACAGACATTACCGGTACTTTAATTAAATAGCTCATATATATGTATACATTCAGAATTATTCATTAAGAGAAGTAGAATGTATATGCCTAAAAACCTAAATTAAATTACCTCATTTCTTGTAAAAAGCAGAGGCAGATTCATCACAGGGCTCAGGACAACATGCAAATATTCCACAAAGATCGCTGAAAGGAAAAAAAGAAAACTATAGTCATAAATAGAGTGAGTAAAATTGTTATTTTGTTATCTGTGAGTGTTGAAGGCTACCTGCTGCATAGACAAGTGAGAAGGGGAGTCTTATCAAAGGCTGGCCATAACCAAGCTTTTTAAACTATGGAAAGGATTACTGTTACTATTATTTTGTAAAATGTTGACATTTATAAAGAAGCATCAAAATCTCAGCCTTACCAATGGTTCAAACCACTCAAAGATATTGAATGATATTCCATCGTTAATAAAATAGACTTGTCCACTCTGCAACAGATGCAAATGCGGCACATGTATAACAACAGCACAACATAAGCAGGTAAATTATTGACTTAATCTAAAAGCATCAGCACACCTGCTCAGTAGAGAGAAATTAAGGATTCTGTTTTCTGTTAAACTAAAGTATAAACACACTACTTTCTCAGCAAAGTAGCAAATGTATATTTAATGCGCATATTGACAATGGTGCAGGTAATGTTGTATCTGCACAAAATACGTCCTTTTTGAAAATCAATTTGAGAACATGAATACAACCTCGTGGGACTTACAGCGACACAGCCCCTCTGTGGAGTTAGAGCCTCTGATGCCAGTGTGTGAGCCAGCACCAGGTTGTCAACATGTACCCAGTTCATCTTGGCCTGAGAGTTTCCAAATCGAAAACTAAAGAAGCGCCGCTCCACATTTACCTAGGCACACACAGCATTTCATTCAATACAAGAACTGTGCTTAAAGGTATACTATGTAACCTTTCCCGGTAGAGGGTCTGCCATCTTTTTAGCTAATGGAGATGCTATCGCTTTGCCAGGAATTTTTCACAGAATCACATGAAATTGTATTAATTTAATTACAGGTGTTTTTGTTGTATAAAATCCCTTGAAAAACATACTTTATTCTTCTAAGCAGGATTGCCTCTCCACAGATCTAACCTGTAAATAGGCTTAGTGGCCACACACATTTGTTTCCATGGAGATTTATAGTTGGGCAGTCCAGGCAAAGCCATAATATCTCCATGGAAGCAAGCAGGTGGCTGACCCCCTATCAGAAAAGTTACAGTGAACCTATATTCAGACTCACTACAGTGGTTATTATAGACTGATATTGGTCATTAATAGTTCAACATAAACATAACAGTTTAAAAGTGCAATGGGACAATATTCAAAACTCATTTCCTTGATGACAGAAAAACATGGAATTCCCAAAAATCTCTGTTACATTAGTTAGACAGCAACACAAAAAAACAGTACACAAAAAAGTATATTTGTAGAAATGATTTGACAATACACTGATATTAACTTCAGTTAGAGTACACAGATTTGTGTCTAACTGAGTGAGGCATACCTTTGTTTAAAGAATATAACCCAAACTAAAGGCAAGAGTATGATTGACCTACATTAAACTCTGGGCTAAAGCACTAAGACCTTGACCAGACAGTGTGACAAGAAAGCCACATGTAACTGGAGCCAAAAGAGCTTTATCAATAATGTAGACATTTCAGGAAAGAAAATATTCTGCCAGCACAGGGCACAAGACGATAGACCTCACCATAACTCTGTGAAGATGTCTCCTCTCCTCTGGGCCATAGATGCCACAGGGCCGTAGCACACAGGTCCGCAGCAGCTCACCGGCTGCATGAGAGAGTTCATTCTAAATATTATTATAGTCCAATCATTAAAAATAACGAGCACATCATTGCAATACATTTGTTAAGTTTAAGATAAACTTTACTGTCAATTTCATTCTCTGCATTTGATTCATCCTTCAACGCCGCTCGGGCACTTGCTCAGGAAAAGTGATTGCTGCAGTGCAGTGCAGTGCTCAGGGATCCATCTCCAGATCTTTGTGCTAGGCTATCAGGACTAGCTTCGCTGGAGGATTTTATGTTTTGGGTTGATGAGGGAAACAGGAGTGCCCGGAAAAACCCACCCAAACACAGGGAGAAACATGCTAACTCCACACAGAAAGGCCCGGTCTGGCCCAGGAGTCAAACCTGGAGTCTTCCGTTTTGCAGGGACAGGCCCCTCAACAGACATTTGGGGCCCCCCTCTAATATAAATTAGTTGGACGAGGATCCAAATGTATGCTTCGGGACAGCAGACCAGATCTAAATATAAACTAGTGCTGCAGCCCATATTGGATAGCTGAGTTTCCATGGTAACTTCTTCTTCTTAAATCCTGACAGTTTTGTAACAGGCCAAAAATAGCAGCTAATAACTTCCAATCGTCTTTAGACTAATAATTTCACACCTTTTAGAGAGCATCCATTGGCTGAGAGTACCATCTGCTCTGCAATAGACTTCGTCCTGGAGTAGTGGTCAATGTGCTGGCAAAAAAAAAAAAACGCTTTCATGTTTGTGCCTTTAAATATGTATTGGCCTTTTACAATTAATCCTGTTTGACTCAACGACTCACCATGTCCGGAGGTATATAAGCCACAGAGGTCTCATCCCCATCCTCTATGGGTTTACCGTCAAACACCACATTAACAGTACTAGTGTAGACCAGTCTGGGTATGCTGCACTCTTTACAAACTAAATAGAAGCGTATAGCGAATGATTATTACACAGTGATTACATATTAGGTACATTTATAAACCTTATTCAATGGTGTAAACGTTGAGTTGAAATACGACATACTCACCTTTTATAATATTATTAGTCCCACCAACGTTGATAGACTCTACCAGCTGCTTCTTCAGCTGGAAGAATAGCAATAAAGTTCACAAAATGCTTTAACAAAAATAAATATGCATTTAACAAAAGATATTAGTGTACATTACACAGAAAAAAAGAAACCTTTAAGTTATTCAGTTACAGTTGTACAGTTGAACCAGTGAAAAAAATAAAACATTCTTCATTCAAACGCATCACATCATGTACTGTGCCTACTTTTCAGTTGTCACTGTTGTACAAGCCTCAGATAAAAGACTGGTACCTGGTCTGGTCCAGACATGCCATATGATGCACTGTGGAAGATACAGCTCACGCCTTCACACACTTTATACAAAGAGCAGTAGTCCCGGATGTCACTCTGAAGAAAAGAGCAAAGTCATTCAATCATTCATATGTTCATTCACATTGTTCCTCAAAAAAACACATTTCCCTTCAGTACATGCACAGTCTGAATGACTTAAGTCTGTCCCTGCGCGGCTCAGCGGCAGGTACGTTGGTGCGTTCTAATGAAGCACAGTAATAATTAAGATGAGAGTGAGGCCTGCAGGTGAAACCCGAGGCTTGCCTCCACCCGGAGTGACCCAGTCAGCAGCTGTCGCTCCGGGCGATCACTCACCTGTGTCTTTCCAGACCTGATAGATACTGATGCAACCACACACCAAACCCTGCACACCTCGTTTTCATTTCAAACATCAACAAGTCAGTATTTGATATTAGATATTTTATTCACTCCTAGTATTTGCCTTTAACAGGGATACACATAAATTAATTTAGAGTGATATGCTGACATTCCAGTGTAGTGGTTTACCTGGATAAATTGTACCCCTTCAGGGAGGTCTCTGGGAGGCCTGTTCATGTCCAGAAGTATAACAGACATGCCCTGAGCAGCAAGTGCTTTGCCCAGTCTGAACCCAAAGTATCCTGCTCCTCCAGTCACAAGCACCTTTCCCAGTGAGGCTGGCCGGGCCAAAGCTGCCTCCTTGTCCAATCTGGAGGCAATACAGTCTGGACTGCTGCACCTGGCCGCCAGTACCCCGCTGCCCCGGTGGCGTAGCACCACAGTGGGGCTGGACGCCATAGCAGGGGCTGGATGCTTGACCCACGGCTGGAGGTGGTTTTGCATGTGCAGTCCACTGGTCTGCAGGCAGCAGGAGGGGCTCTGGTAGAACCGCTGTGAGAGCTGGCACCCGGATCCTCCTCTCTCACTCATGCTGAGGTCAGAGCTTGATAAAACAGCCTATGTTTGGAGCAAACTAGGGTTAAATCAAATATTAACTCTATATCTGCTTGTAAATACAGTGTCTTGTCCTTTGCTCCAACCTATCCACTAATGCTTCTAACTAGAGTAATAAACTTACATATCTTATCCAAAATAGTGGAAACCAAAAGGCAGCTTCAACATATTACATCTGACTGGCAACTTTGTTTCTGGTGTATACTCAAGTCCTCTGCAATAACAGTCAGTTTTGTTTCAATAAGAAACATTTGGATCTGCATTTTCTAGTCCTCCTTGGGGTTGCTCTTAGACGTATTTTTAGTGGTAATTAATTAACGGCTGAGCAAAGTGTGAATAAAGGCCTAATATTGCCGTAAACGAAATGAATAACGAAAGCGTACAAATATAAGAGATGAAGAGATCAGAATTGACTGACTTACCGTCAGACCTCCCTCAGTCTCACGTTCAGCGTGTTTTCAGCAGAACTCTGTGCGCCTCTTTATCAGGTCCCTGACGAGCCTCGTGCGTCAGGTCAGGCACGTTCCCCTCGTTGGCGCGCGCCGCAGCCGCGCAGCGTCAGGTGTCTATGGGCATCGGGTGAATGAACGCACTTGACCTGTTAGAACTACAACTACAAAATGAGTTGGCAATAGAATCTAATTAACCAAACATATTTCTACAGATTCTGAAAGGCCAGTAACTACTCAAGACGTCCGCGGGGGAGCTTTAGTAGGCCTACATGTGATTGTTACCACTATAATGGAAATATAGAAAGTTAAAAATAATGTTGTCTTTTCCCCAATCGCTCCTTGTTGTTGTTTTAAGGCCACAACGAAGAGCTTTCTTCTTAGTGTTACTGGAGAAACGAACACTGGGCAGATGACTGACACTACAGTATAATTCTAAGAACAACAGCAAAATGTTCTCCACCTTCAGCACAAGACAGCCCAGAAGACCCCCAGTTCAGCCCATACATGGTATGCAAGATCTGTCCATCTGAATACACAGTGTGTCAGTTCCCCTGTCATGTATGAAGTTCTTATTTCCATTTCCTTTCCTTTGGGAACGTTCTTCATGTGATTTCTCATATGTTCTATTTAAGTAACAACATTAAAATGTCAACGGGAATGTCTATGCTTTGTACCTCAGTATACAGTTGTGGCAATGTATGTGCACACTACATTCCTCAGTTCTGATTATTATTTTATACTAGAAGCCATGCAAGAAGCAATTACTAGAATTACTTTGTAGTTCTAGTAATTGTAACTACTTTGTAGTTCAAGTAGTTATGGATAGTCGCTATGATCATTGCATGATAAAAACACTAATTCATTTGGGTGTTTGTTGGTTTTGTAGTTTTTTCAGATTGACAAGTTCAAGGTTTCCCTATAACTTTACCTTGCAGAGTTTGTCTACAGAGTTTGTCTGCCAACTCTGCAATGAGTATTTTCCATCACTGCGTGACAAAAACACTACAAGTACTACAAGTTCTAGAACTACAAACTACACCTTGCAATGATCTGACATTAAAAAACATTGCATACACTACAAGCACTAGGCGTTCTAGAACAACAAAGTAGTGTAAAAACTGACCTTGATTTTAGATTGGTATAAGCTATAAGTGGGTTATAGCTTGCTTTTATATTTTACCTTTAAGCTTGATAGTTATTTTTTATCAGATGGTGGACAAAATAGAATAAATGCAGAAAATGTCTACTGGGTCTGTACAGACCCACCAGGATTTTAATGGGATCCCTCTTTTTGCTAAGGAGGATGTTGGACGCAAAACAAAACAGGACCTGGCCGGTGCTGGATGGGAGACCGCAGTGTACACCAAACTAAACAAACCAAACCAGACAAACTGTTGTTGTGTCAATAGGCAAGACACTTCATCCACATTGCCTTGTAAAATCTGGTGAGTGAATGAGTGTGGGTGGTGGTCGAAGGGGCTGATGGCGCAGATCGGCACCTCGCTAGCTCCAGGACAGCTGTGACCACAGAAGCAGCTCACCAAACAAGGAGTGGAGTTAATGAATAATGCAATGTATGGCATCTTTGAGTGTTTCAGGCAGAAGCACAAATTAAATGCAATATAAGAAATATTTTAAATTGTTATAAAAGTAAAAACACCACATCTTGCAAAATAAAAACAATTATAAGATAATGTGTGGTTATACTTCAGAAACAAAACTTAATTTAAGTGATGAACTATGAAAAACAAAGTTTTTTGTTTTTTTACATAGACCAATGTAAACGATGGTCCTTGTGAAGCAAGTTATTTAAATGATTTAAAGTTCATGTTTAAGGTTGAAATTGTTAAAAGAGACCTATCTGATATTCTACCACTTTAATAAATAATATTACACACCCACTTGACAAGACCAAGTCTCAAGCCACTGAGTTCCAACTTCTGTTCAACACTGCCATCTGGAGGAATCTGTCCAAATAGTGTCAAAAGGTCACAATTTCAATAGTGTTGCACAATTGTGCTTACATTATAAGTAGACCATCTTTTCATAGTTTTGGACACTAAAACCTTGCTATAAGATCTACCGGTTTTCTCAATGTACTAAGAAAGCTAAATTATCACCGTAGTAAATATTTGGTGTCTAATGCGTCATTTTGAGCTAAGATGGAATTCACAAATGTATTTCACAGTTTTCAGTTGTCTTAATAAAAAAAACCAATGCATTGGAGCGATTGAATCAGAAATAAAATCTAAATACCAGACTGAAAGTTACTGTGATAATGACGTAGTCATGTCATGTGAGAAATAAAACGATTAAAAGTTTCTTAGTCACACACACCCATTTTCTCTTTTTATTGAGTGATAAATAATTTCCTATGATCGTAGGCTTTATGTGTAGACATCCGATCAAGGCAAGAGACAAAATTAGAGGGCACACAATGCCATTAGAAAACAATAGCAGAAACCAAAACAATGAGGTAAGAAGTTCTCCTTTATACATTTGTGTTGCTTCTAGTTCGGTTGCCTATACTGTTTAATGCACAGTGCGTCCTAATACAGATCCTGTCTTTTGTGTCTGTACATCGTTAAACAATAACAGGTAATGGCACAATAATCAGCCTACCAGGATGTTAGCAGTTGACACCAGACCCAGTAAGAACAACTCAAAAACAAAACAAATACGTTGACATAAAGCTTTGTAAAGGTTTAACAAACACAGGCACATGGTGCACTCCCTGTAATTACCGTAATGGGGTTTATGCGTGATTAAAATGCATGTTCTAAAAGTTTGCATTATTCAAATTGCTTCCAAATAAAGATATACTCATTATTTTTTGATTATTGACGTTGTTGTGATTTATACTTCTGCTTTTAGTGCAGAACATTGAAGACATGATAATACATTGAATACAGCATAGAAATGTCCCAGGTTTACAGTGGTGACAGTGAAATGGAACAGATACACAACCCATACTGATTATTTGCACCATCTGACAAAGCAGAACTAGAGTGACTGTGTGTTAAAAGTCTCCAAAGCTTCAAAGCATCTTACCGAGGCCCAGCCCCTTGGACGTGACCTGCAGTCCCAGTGCCTTCACTGATACAAAACATGACTCAAATACTCCCCATCACTTACAGTTTATTCAAGGGTAAATGAGGATACCACCAACGCAGCCATGTTACTTCAGCCCCTTTAAGAAAACACCGTTGATGTCAGATTACATTCAAAGGTTTCTCTGTATATTCACAGTTAAAGACACAAAGTGTCTAATGTGTTTTCACCTTTAATAGGTCATTGTAGTTACAAATAACATTGGTCGTGTGTTAAGTGGTATCCTCCTTGGTCCCTTCTGCCGGCTGGGCTCAGACACACAGACAGCACCTGCCAACAGCTGCCCTCCACCACCTTCACACCCGAGAACACAACAGCCCTGAACCACCTCTGACCCTTCTCTTGAGGCTCCTGCTCAGGGAACCTCAACTGCTCACCAACTGCTTCAGTGAAAAGGCGGGGGGTGAAGAGCGCAAACACAAAATGTACAAAAACAGAAAAACACAGTGAAAAAGCTCAAAGAAACCTAAAATAGCAACAGGGGCGAGCGTGACAGAGCCAAAGTGTGCTCAGGCAGCCAGGAGTCAGAGATAGGAGGGGTCCTCCACAAACGCACGTCAGCATTGTGCCGTGGTTGCCATGACAGCGGCACATTGGGTACCCTCTCCAAAAGAACAGCAGACGCTTTATTTAGGATCAACAGTGGCAGGGTGTGCGAGCCTCAGCTGCCCCCTGTGTTAGTGCCTGTGTCTCATTAGCGCTTGTTCATTTATTTAGCTTCATAGAGACACTTCATGGTGTTGCCCTTACACACCTCAGTCATTTCCCCTTTTACGTCTTCAGGTCAGAGTTCTTGTTTTCCATTTTGAGTCTTTGTGTTTCATAAATTCTATGAAGTATTCACAGCCCCTTGGATTAGTCCGAGGCAGGTGCGACGGTCCTCAGCCTGGCAGGCACACCTTGCCTGCAAACAGCAGTCCCACTATGGTGAAGAAAATGGACAAGACGAAGAGTACATACGAAGAGCCCACCACAGTGTTGTTAGGCAGTTTGTACGGCTGGCCTCCAACTTCATTGATATAGAAACCTATAGGGAAGATGAGTGCCGCCATGCAGAACAGGATCACTAGAAAACATGAGAAAAACACCATTAGATTTCTAAACGATATTTAAATGAGAGATCATTACATTATGTTTCTGAGTCTGGAGGACCGTCATTGTTTTATACGACCCCCTATCAAAATGCCGCTGTAATTTACAACACTAGAATAACAGACATCTAGATCATACACACCACCTTAAGACTCGTACAAGCCAAACATGCTAATCATAATGCAGATAAGACAGAGCTAAAAAACCATGAAATGAGTTAAATATTATACACTTCATATGCAGTTTTTAAGTGAAACCAAATTTACTTACATTGTAATGTTTACTTACATAAACAGGAATAACACTATGACCACACTGTACCAGCATGTAGAGAAGATGTTGTTGTGTGAGGTAAAATGAACACACAACTTATCACAAAGGTACTTTCACTCATCTTATGAAATCTTTCAAAAGCATTTACTGCTCATGTTCTGCTTGTTCATTTCTTTATATTTGCAGTAGTAGAGGCTGGCAGATTTAAATGACCAAAATACCAGTTATATTGTGAATGTTTTGAATATATGCAAAAATGAATATGAAGTATATTGTTAATAATAATGAAAAAATAATAATAATAACAATAACATAATATATATATATATATACATATATAAATATATATACATATATATATATATATATATATATACACACACACACACACACACACACACATATATATATATATACATATATATATATATATATATATTTTATTCATTTGTTGTCAATATCACCCACCTCTAAAGTAGCACATTAAGGAGGTGGCCAGTGATGGAAGAAATTATATTATGGAAAACAAACTATTTTTAATCATGCTGACGACCATCTTGCTTTACTAGGCAATGTGAGTCTTGCCTAAGGACACAACGACATTTCCTCTAGCGCCCCACCGTGGCACCTAGTGCTCCAGCGGTCTCCCATCCAAGTACTAAGAAGACCCTGCCTTGCTTAGCTTTAGAGAGCTGTCGAGATTGGTCACTGGCAAGGAGATAAATATTTCAGTTTAAGTATGTGCCCGGACATATTTGTGCATTTGCACTCATAAACTGGTGCATCATCTGCCATTTGCAGTAATTAGCAAAGTTACAAAACCATAGAATAAGCGTGCCAAAAGAGTGGAAGGTCTGGCTGCTATAGACCATGAGGTATTCTCCCGTTGTACAGAACTACCCATAATTTATTGTGTGTCTTAATACTATATTGCATTAATGTTGTAATTATAAGTTGTAAAATTAGTATTATTGACTTTTGTTTTATTTTATTCTTCACATTCAGATAGTATGTAACGTTTCAAGATCCGACTACCGGTACTTCATAGATCGCCAAACTATAACAACCAGCCATAGTCCCATCCTGAACAACAACATATAAACAGAGTGCTTCTTAACAAGTGTAGCTTTGCAAAAAATTGAGAATTCAACATGATTTTCCAGGAGCATAAAAAGAAAACAACATCACACTTCAGCCGCCCACAAGGTGACCGAGGGGCTGCATTAGAGAATCTTTCAGGTTTGTAAAGGTCCAACAGAAAAACATATCCAACCGAACACATTCCCCGAAGAGGCGAAGTTGCCTGTGTGTGAATTAAACCTGAATCCTTGTCTAAAATCTGCTTCTTGCCTGTGGTTTAAACGTCTACAAACAAATTCTGAAATGCATTTTAAAACAATGCAAGGCACAGTTCACATCTGTCACCATAAGAGCCTGTTTCACCTGCCAGACACAGTGAAGACCCTTGAATGGTCATGTAAACTTACCTGAAAAAGTGTGGCCACAAAGGTTCAAAATGAAATACAATGTCTATGGACTCATTTAATAAGCTATAATTTAATAATGTATTAAGATTTGTTAAATAATTAAATAGAAGCCTAGAATTATTCAAATTGGCAAGCAATGCGATTCACCGTGATGAATCATATTTCAAAAGTGTGATTGATCTGATTTTTTTGTTTAAATATTGCAATTGACAGCACTAGTTTTAATGATATGCTGCAAAACACTGCCCCCTGGATGTGATTGGTCAGACAAGAAAGTACAGGACATCATTTCAAAGCTACACAAGACAAGAGTATACAGGCTCCTTAAACTGAACACGTACTTCCAGTGAAGGCGATCCAGCGAGCATATTTGGTGGCCTCCCTGCGCCAGTGTGATGCCACCAGAAGCCCACATGTGACGGTGAGGGAGATGATGCCCATGATGATGAAGAAGAGCGTGGTGACCCACTCGGGAGGCAGCCGCGGGGGGATGCAGGTGCGGTCACGCCCATGGATGGTCTGACACTGCCGGACCAGACCCACAGTCAGAGCACCTGAGCACAGAGGGAAGGCGCGTTTACAAAAGGGCTTTATGACATCTCAATTATATTTTCTAACTGTTAAAATGCATTACGAATGTGTCAAGGAAATATTATGAACAGCTGTGTTTAGATCATTGTTGATAACGTTTGAGTTGCTTTTTGTTGAGATTTTGTACCATTTCCAGACACAATTTAGGTCTTTTATATCCAGAGGTCCACAGACAATCCTCTGTCAGTAAAGTATGTGGTTTGGAGCAGAGTTCAGACTTTGGAGGAATAAAATTGACTTTTTGTGAGACATATTATGCTAAATCAACTTTAATGAGCTTTACACCTTGTTACAACGGTGTTTGTATCATTAGTTTACTCAAAGTTTCTGACTGATTCATGCATGTTTGCGTAACCATGTTTTGATCTGCAAACTGAGGCTGGAGTGCTCAGAAATGTTCGGTTTTCACCTACCCCCTGTCCTCGCCCGCACCCCTTTAATTGGTTGTGATTTTTTTTTTTTTAAATAAAGACTGTTCATATACAAGTAATAGAAATAAAAAAAATGATGTAAGCAAATCTGAATCCAAAGCCACTCAAATGAGAATAATAAATGTAGCTAGTGTGGGCAGACTTTTCTCTTGGGCAGCAGCTTCTCTGGAGAAATGCCATCTAATTAAACACTTGGCCCAAAGTGGACTTGTACCTGAGTAAGCAGATCCCCATCACAGGCCTTTCCCCAGGAGAGGCCCCAGCCACAAGACACTCATAAGAAAAGGGTTCAAACCAAGAAAGGAGTGAGTGTGAAGTATATCAATTTTCATCAGTTGCAAAGAAAAATAATTAACCTCTGTCAGCACATTTGCCTGAAAAAGGGAATTGAATAAAAACTTAAGTTTATAAGAAACAAGATCCCATTATTGAACCGTGAACTAACTTGAAAGAGAAATAAAAAATAAGGTGATGGAAACGTGGCTACTGATCCAGTCTTATACTTTTATTTTGTTCCTTTCTCTTTATTCAGCTTTCTAAAACCGTAAACGATGATTTAACAAGGGATGTACTTGTGCTGTTGAATAAAATAATCAGGAATATTAGGATTTCTTTCCTTCTAAACTGAATAATTTTAAAACCGCAATGTGTAGCTCTTACCCTAAAAACTAGTAACAAAAAGTGTAAATATATTGTTTAATTTATTAAGTGTAACTTTGTAGTGGCAGTCCAGTAGGAATAAAAATAGCTCCAACACCTTCAATTGAGATGCAGCTCTCAAGTGTTGCCATGACAACATTTCAACATGCTAAAATTGAGAACATCTTAAATATAACTGCCGGTATATATACATAAAAAAGTAAGTGTAATTACTCTTTAACAATTATGACATTTTAGAGAAAATGTATATGTCTATAATACACTATAATACACAATGTCACAATAAATCCACCGATGTGATAATATTGTTCAGCGACATTTGGACAGATACAATGTCCTGCTGTTTTATGGAAGAGGCAGAGGCTGAAATGTTTATATTGGTTGTGTCGCAGTGTGAGGACAATAATTTAGTTCTGTCATCATCATTATTCCTTCTGAGACCTTGAGTTCAGAGAAAAGCTTCTGCACATTAACAATGGCAAAGAAACTATAGGGCGTCAAGGACTCACGACTCTCTGAATAGCTGCTATAATTATCCAACAAGAACACTTTCTAAAGCTGCAACAAAAGGTTCAGCCTTCACATTTGCAAAAAAGTTGCTTTAAGTAAGGTGGTGTTTTGGTCTGATGGCTTTGGTTTGTAGCACTGTTTTATGACTTATTTCCACAGGATCTTCTGGGCCCCTGCTGTTTCACTGGTTCATAGAGAAATTCCTTCCTGAAAGCCGCCAGTCACGCTATGGTCCCACGCTACGCACATGTAAAGAAGACTGCAGCACCAAACCTAACATGTGGATACAAGGCTATGATCACATGCAGATTATAGTGAGAGCTACCACCATATCCTGGTGAGAAAAACACTCCAAACTCAGTGGCATAGGTCAATTTATCCCTGCAACACAGCAAAGAACATACTCCCCCCATCAGTGTACTGTGAGTTTGGGGAAAAAAGATCCAAACATATTTGAACATATTTGCGGGGGGGGAAAGGAAATTGAGACCATTTACTCTTCCTCAGATGGAGTTGTTGTCACCAGATGAGTGCTGATACTGGCTGTAGGAAGGATGACTCAAAAAGACTTCTGAACTCCAGTAGGCGGCAGATAAGAAGCAATCAAGTGAACATGGTTTGTCGCAGCACGTGAGAGGCATTGCACGCACCTGCAAAGGGCTATGAGAGGCTAAATGCTCAAATTGACAGTATACATTTACAGTCAATTAAATTAAAGATTCTAATAGTGCAATACTTAAACCAAATAACCAGAGTTAAGATCGAGTTACATAAACAAACTTTCTAAGACTTAACATATCAAAACGTTTAGAGCTTCTTTTATATCCAAAAACAAAGCATATTAATAACTGTTATTCATATATTTTTTTAGTGGCCATTTAAACATTAGCCAACTGCTAATGCAAAACATTGCATTGGATACATGTAGTACAAATAGTGGGTAATACCAACGCAAAAGGTGGCTCTACAAAGAATGACTCTATACTAGGGCGGGGTATTACCTAGTATTGCAAGATACAATTTGTTTTCCGATACAGGGTCCACGATACGTGCCCTTACAATTCTCCTATGAGTAAGTCACCTTTTCAGCCCAGTGCAGCATCAGCAGGTTAATAAATGTATAACTTGGCAATTCATAGTGAATTTATGTTGTTAGAATCACGATAGGCGTTTTGCCATGAAGTCGGCCATGATATATATTTGGGCAGGTTACTTGTCAATATTACGGTGTACTGCAGGTTCACGCGATAACACCGAACAGTACTGGTACTTGTCTTATTACCTATAAACTGCTCCAGACTGCTGCGGTGTCTGGGAAAAATACACTCGTTGCAGATTCTTTCCGCAGACTAGTAACGGCATGCATTGATTTTAAAAGGACCAACCGCATCGTACTCGTATTTGGTATAAACCCAGCGTCAGCGAAGCAGCACGCTTGGCACGCATTGATTTGAAAAACTTTAGAATTTGAACCGAACCCGTCTCACGTTTGGTATAATCCTGACACTAGACCTGCACGTGAAACTGACACTGCGCACACAACATTAAAGGTCCACAACAATTAGGCAGCTGACGTGAAAGGTTTTGTTTTTCTCAAGTCAGCGGTCTCACTCTCAAGACAGAGGAGTCGCGCACTAATTACACCACTGCCCTCTGCACGTCCAAGTAAATTATCACGGTTCGTGCTGAGTTGTGGTGCAGCTTTTTTCAGATCACGATGGGGTGAAGATCTGCCATTGCACCTCTTCCTGGCGGCTCATGCTTTGTCAGGCTGATAGTGAACATCTTTACGCTTTAGCAAATGCACTGAAAATATCTCCACTTCAGTGACATTACACAGTGTACACTAGAGCTTTACTACTTATTTAGTTTAGTGGAAAAGCATTGTGCTTTTGACAAGCAATGGCGATGACCCTCAGTGTTTGTGGGCCATAATTAAAACTCATCCTTATATCCATTTATTTATTTTTTTTAATAAATTCTCAATAAATTACATGAGTATCACACAATCTTGGCTAGTGGCACCAAAACGGAAGACTTTGTATGCAAAGTGCGTATGAAAGGTTATTCAAGGTCTGCCAATGTGACATCTCGCTGAAGTTATTAGCGAAAGGCTGATGAGAATCACAGCTTTTGAGAGTCACCTTCACCAACAATGCAAAGGCAGGCAATGTGACAAAAACCTTTTCTGTAGTAATCCCATTTCCAATAAACAACATACAGTCTCGGTTTGGGTTGGATATATTGCCAAAAACATTCCTTTTCTCAATAGTCCTCATTTTGGCAGAGAGTAACTGTATACAGTTTATTTATAGTCCAAGATTGAACAAGATTCAACCTTATCCCTGGTTATTTAATTTTTACATTCAGTTACTGGTAAATAAATGCGGTACTCTCTGTCCTCTTATATATGCAGGTTAAAGCATTTGGTTCAGTTGAGATTGTAGTTTATTTTTCAAAATAGTAAGATTGCAAGCAACATACAGTCACACAAATTATTATTTTTTTCCTCTGGTATTTAGTATTACAGTATAATTCATAAGTATTTAGAATGTTGTTCATTGTAAACCGCAATATTGATCTCAAATGGCCTTGTGATAGAAGCAGGTCCATTGACTTGCTCTTCTAATCTTCATTTACAGATTATTGTTGAAAATGTGACATTTTGTAACCCTACATGTGCGGACAGAACTTTTCTCAACACTCAAGATTCAAATGCAGGAAAATACAGGATTTCTCAAACATGTGTGAATCTATCTAACTCCAACTTTGAGTGAGCCATTGAGGGTACACCGTTATAACACGGGTAAAGCTGGTCAATGTCAATAGTACTTAATATCTCCCCTTTAAGATTAAGAGCAGAAGTGACAAGGGAAAACATTCAGCTGGAAGGTGACTTTAAACAAACCTAAAGAGCCTTTCTGTTCACTTGGATATCACAGGAGGTTTACATAGCACACACTAATAAAAATGTGATTTGGACGATTTGGATTAGTTTAGTGAAAGAACTAAAGTAAAAAATAATGGACAATGATGGTTATTTATAAAGCTATACAAGACCCCAAGCAAAACAGAAGATGGGGGATTGATATAAATGTGTATTAACTCTTTGTTTGTCTGATGTTAGACTTGGTTAGGCTCCAAACTAGTCACGTGGTGCAGGATATAGTTGGCGGAGTGAAAACACCGCTGAGGGACAAAAGATGATGCCGATTATAGCCCGCAGACAATAGACTGAGCAGTGCTGTGCTGCTTCTCTCAGGGCAAATGACCCTTCAACATACATTACGTTACGATTATGACACCATAAGGGTTTATCCTACAGACCGACCTCAAATCTAGCAGTTTATAACATGATGTGCGCATTTACCTGCTGATTCACCCGTGTTGATCCAGTCTGGGTTTGCGATGCTGGCAATGGCAAAGATATCTGCAGCCAGAAACAGGCACCCTGAAATGATCGTGAGTTTATCCATATCGACAAATATAGATAACACGGGGTAAATGAGGCTAGTTTGGTGGGTGTTGTCCAAAGTGAACCTCGGAGCTGGGGGACGCAGGCCGGGGATCAGTTCAACCTCGCCCCCTTTAACAAGAGCCCTCTGCGGGGTCTTTGCTGTGCATTTGGCCGTAGCCTCTTTGCGTCAAGTCCGGGTCGGGAGCCCCCAAATGTAAAGGGCCCAAGAGAAACACCCAAAACATCACATCTCAGTTGCTCTTCGCTTTCCAGTGGGGAATAAAAGATCCTCAACGCACCAAGGCCCCAAACCTCTTGATTTGTCCTTTGGATCCGTTCGCCATCAGGCGGAGCTGCGGCGGCTAGCGCGAGCTACATAGCCGAGCTGCGGCCCACAGCGGCCGCACACTTCGAACGAGCGCAATCAAACACCACTGTCCGCACCTTTCTGCGGCCAACCCTCACGGTCTGACGAGTGCGTTATCCGTCTGGAAAACAAGCACCCATCACCATCTCTTTTTTGTTTGAGTTCACTTCCCTTCGCCGCTGGAAACGCATCTGGTCCTTGAGTCCGCTAAGCCGCAGCTTCAGCCCCGCATCTCCTCCTGCGCCGCGGAGTCAGATCACGTGTAAAGTCCTTCTGTCGTTTCTGAGGCTCTATTATTGTTTTGCCTTTACAGTGGGCTCACCGCTACATCTGCCTCTCGATCAAATGACATCAGGCGAGTTCCCCCCACGCAGCGACACAAGCGCACACAAACACAGAGCGTACTCTCGTCCGGCGGAGGGGGCTTGCACTGCTCTCGCGAGGACGGATAGTGGGGGTCATACTGTCCCTCGTGCGCATACAACTACACAAGGGTACTACCAATGTATTTCTTCAGAATGTGTGATTTGTGTTGGTAAATTACTTAAACGTACACGAATTAAAGCCCATACTTTTGATTGTATGATGAAATAATATTAACTTTAGTTAATCATTCATTTTATGTCTAGATCATTGCGACATATAACTGCATAAATAAAATTAAACACTTCTAAAATACTGCCTTTGGGTCCCTCTATTGGTTTGCATATGTATATGCACATGATTTTTATATGAACTAAAATGCCAGCACAAATATTTAAATAGGGACAAAATATTAAATCTGTTCATGGTATAATTTTACTTAAATTTACATAGATACATTGAAAACAAAGAAGCTGAATTGCATTTTCTGCATTACAATTGTGATTATGGTACACGATATATTTCTGACAATGATTTGTTGCATGAGCGCTTCTTTTAGTGAAGGGCCTTTAAATTTGAACATGTTAAAAACGACTGCCTTCTCTTATTTCATAATTCATCCACAAAAGGTGCATTGACGAGGAGTCCACTGGCTGCCATAGTTTTCCTGCCATCCAAAAAGGATTTGGCGGCCTACAAAAACAGATAATAATTAACTGCCATTTTGTAATACAAATGTACAGATTTACAACAAAGCATCATTGCTGACCTTGATCACATCCTCTGGTGTGACGGCTTCGACTGACTGGAGAACCGCTTCAGGAGCCTGGTATGTCCCGGTCATCAAAGCCTGCGCCCCAATCTCCTGCAGCAGACCCGCCGAGTCCTCAAGCGACATCAAATATTCTACCTTCACCTGGTTCCTTCATTAAGACATTTACAATCAGCTGTCATAAGCTCTGCAAACCAGGTAGAGATGAAGCTGAACTTACTTTGCTCTGTTAATATCGGCATCGGTTACATTTCCCTCAGCCACATCTCTTATCTGAGCAATGGCTGCTTTAATCACCTGTGAACACCGCAAAATAATAAGAGAAGAAAATATACAATGGAGGACAACAAACACCAATATCCCAAAGTACCAAAAATGCTAAGAATTAAATTAGTTTTTTTATAGACTAGTCATTATAATACTTCATAAAACAAAAATACAATAAGATTCAACACAGAATCCAGCGCTTGAGTGACCTCCTGGACACTATGCAGTCACGACGTTTAAATGTACAGCAGGTCAAAGACACTTTGTAACTATAGTTGCTAATAAAATAGTTATCATACATGCAACCACACTTTTGGTAGACATAGATAAGCAAAACGGCATTTACATTCAGAGTGTTTGATTTTCAGACATAATAGGAAGCAGTTTCCAAGTAATTTGTACTCTACGGCGCACATAAACCAATGTGAAGGAGTGCTATTGGAGATCTTTAGAGGGGTTTTTGGGATTCCTTCAACCGCCAATCAAAGTTCTGTGTATACGTGCAATTCAAATCTGTTTGAATCAAACTAGGCCAGATATTTGATTTTCCCGGCGTGCATGCAAATTTAGTCACTCATGATTGGAATAGGAAATGTTATGTTTACCTCTCCAGCAGCACCAGCTTGTGAGATGGTGTAAACTCCGAACAGTCCAGAATCAGAGTAGGACGCAGTCATGGCAGTCGCCTGCAGAAAAATGTAACTCAAGATAAGTATGCCCACAAAAAAGTGTTAAAAATGACCCCATCTTCAAATGTTTTTAATTGATTCCATACTTAAGATCTGCATCTGTTGCAGCTACCATATTATTCCATAATATTAGTCAAGTTGCAACAATGAAATATCAGAAGGACATTACATCAAATGGCTCTGACGTGGCTTTGGCGATGCCTTGGCTCAGTTTGCTGGTGATATTTGAACCCCTCTTCACGTGCGGGCCAGCTCCGAGCACATGCTGCAGAACACTGAAGGCATTAGACGCTGCACTTCCAGATGCTGCGCCTTCACTGGCCACCAGCAAGTGCACCAGGTCGTCACGGTTATGAATGCGAGCTTCACCTACACGAGCGGCAATGGCAAAAGATGAACAATGCACCAGAAAATATAATTAAAAAAGGAAATAAAGTTTTAGTCCCACCTCCACGGTACACAGCTGGAGCCACGGGAGCTCCAGGCCCACTGTGGGAACTGAGGAGCCCCTCCCCTAATTGCCTAAGAACAGAGTGATTGACACCTGAGACAAAAAGAAAAGATTTTCACTGTAAATACAATTAACAGAAACTGCCATAGATCAGAAAAAAAAGAAAAACTCTGGGAAAAATAACTTACCTACTCCAACCAGAGCCATTCTGCCAGTTGTGAAATTATTTTGAATAAAAGCATGCATCTGAAAATACAAATGACAAAATAAAGTTATGTGACTATAAATGTATTTAGTAATTGTAACTTCCAAACCCATACCTCTTTAGGAGACACATGTCCAACCATAAAATCAGGGCAGTACAGAGAATGGGACAGGGCGTTTTTGTAAGCAGCTTCATGCAATTTCTCGAGCACACCTAAATGTGGAAAAAAAAATACAAAAAAGCAAATGATACATCATTTGCAGGTGAATGTTAAATACTATATAAAAAGATAATAAAAGCGAATTTTTCAGAATCATCTAGAGCGTGAAAACAATGTACCTATTTGAGGAGACTGTTGAGCCATTGCTTTATCAATCTTAACTCTTGAGGTCAGTTCATCCAGCTCCCAGGGTCTGAACTCTTGTGCTGTGGTCACGAGGCTGAAATACTCCATGAGCGAGTGGCTACACAAACACAGAAGATACAAATGTAAGTATACGTTACACAACTGTGCCACATGACAAATGTAATGACAGAAACAACATCTGTATCAAGGCTCATCACGAGAGAGATACCTACAGGTCATCTCTCAAGCATTCTGCAGTGTAGACCGTGGTTTCTCGTGTTGATGTAACACTGTGGGTCAAATTGGAAGACAAATATTAACATTTGTGAAACTTTTAGACTTCAGGTTCTCCTTGGTAAATTGGTAAAGTAACAAATATGTCCTTTCTAAAATCTATTCCTCAAAGTCTTGACAAAATCAAATAGAAAAATACACAATGACAAAAAGTCACATTGAGGATATTTTGCATAATAATCAAGGCTAAAAGTAGTAAACACTGCTTTGATTTTTGGCCAAAATTGTAAATGGAAAGAAGATATGAGAAAAGATTGTTTTGCACAGCTCATAAATTGAGAAATCTCAATTTTAAAAAATACATATATTTTTAAGGTTGTATTAATACCAGAGCCGTACCAGAGCTCTGCACACAATTCTCATAGGAAGACTGATTTTGCATTTGACCAACCTTAGACTTCCACCCAAAGCTTCTACACCGCGACAAATCTTGAAGGCAGAAGCACCTTTTGTAGTCTGTAAAATATGTTCAATGTTATATTCCAGGTGACAATAAAGTACAACAAATATAATGAAGCCATATAATGAACAGAAATCCTAAAAGTACTTTACCAGGTTTGCTGCTAGTCGTAACACATGAGCCACTCCAGGGCTGTCCACAGTCTCATGGCGACTTCCAGCTTTAACAAACAAACCAATACTAGACATGGGTGAATAGTTCTCCAAGGACGCGATGATAAGTCCATTTGGTAGTTTGGAAACCTAAAGCACAAAGACAACTGTTTACAAATCCTTCTCTTCAGTGTGCATCTGTTTTGAGATATTTAACAGTTACCTGGACATTTTGAGGGGTGAAAGGGGCTGTGGCAGAGGTTTTTCTCAAAAGAGGTTCAGTCAAGGGCTCGCTTCTTCTCGCAGCATAACACCGTTTCTGTGAGAGGACACGTTTTCATTACATCCAATTACGATATCACTTATTGTACCATGTCATACTTAATGTTCGGCTTGTCACAAGAATTGCTATTGTGTATAGATTTATTGATAAATACATCACTGAATAAATTGTTATTATATATATAAAAAACATTTATATATTGTTAGTAGCACTAGCGGCAAACTGATTTTTTTTTTGTACTTTTTGAACTGCATTGGATTATTATTAAACGGCAGGGGATAATTGACATATCTATAATTCTCATATATATATATGTTCTTGTTTGTTATTTTGATTTCATATAGGCTGCATTGACTATTTGATACCAATTTTAAAGCTTTAAGTGGAATCTTTGTAAGGTTGCGAATTGCAGGCCAAGTATGGTGACCACTTGGAAGTAAATATAGTACAGAGGGTACCCTAAGCCCCCAATAGTGTGAGGTTAACTAAGGTCAGTAGCATTTTGTATGTTTAAGGCTTTTTACTGGGGGAGAAGTAATAATAATACATTATGAGTTCAATGAATATTAACATAACAACAACTAACTAAACGTCCACTCAGGCTTGGTTGACATGACTTTGTGAAGTTTTTGATACTGTGAAATTCTAATTTTGATGATAGTTTATCAAAATGGTTCAGAATCATGTTAGGTTTAGGATCTGATTGATGGAAATGATTAAGGTTAAGAAAAAGGTTTGGTTAGGAAAGGTTTTAGGTCAGTTGAAGTGTTGCCAGTCAAAGCATAAAAACAAACATTGAGCCAAAACGACAACAAGAACGTCTTGGGTCAGTTTCATCAACGAAAGTTCGGAACCGTTCGATTTTGCACGTTTTCCACGCATTACCATGACAACCAGCCGTGCAGTTCATTATGTTATCCAGAAATGTAAATGTAAATTAAATGACCTTCAGATATATTCTAACACAACATCAAAGTCCATCGCAAAAACCATCAATAATACAGAGGAAGTGTAAATGTGCTGGTTTAAATAACAAGCAAATTCTATTATTCCAGTTAAAGTAAATTATATTCTTATATTCTCAAAGAAGGGCTAACTTGGATTAGCCTATGCTACGTGTCTTGCAAGCTAACTTTACAGCAGAAGTGGGTACTGTCAAGAAGATCCGTGAAGAATGACAGACTAAAACAATCAAATGAGTCTCGGACTGAGTGAAAATGTGAAAACAGCAGCATGAAACTCACGGAGATGCTGTTTAAAGAGCGGATTCCTGTCATGTTTGCGCCTCTCCTTCACCTTGCACCAAAGACAGCGATGGCGGGGGACGTTTCTGTGCCCACAATGCACTGCGAGCCACACTCTACCAAAGAGAAACAAATGTGTCAAGATCAAGATTTAACACCACCAGGTCAAGTTACGAGTCAGGTCTGTGGAGAGACACACACACGCTCACAATATCAATGCATGTTTTTCAAGTTCAATTTTATATTTCCATTTAAATTCAATAGCAATAATGAATTCCAGTCTATTTTTTTTATGGAATCTTACTGCGGCTTTAACCTACTATTCACCACTTACACTTTATATCTAAATTGTACATTTTGTACAAGTTTATTTGAAGATTGAGTGTAAAGAACTATCTAAACTGGGCAATTAAACTTTTTGTTAAGTTGTTTCCAAGATCCACATTCTTTAAAATTATATTAAAGATCTCGCTGATGCTGACGTTCTGGTATTTTAACCACAAAGAACCTAGACAGAGCAGCTTTTGCTTTGAATTTAATTGCTGAAAAACTCAAAACATATGGCAACTCTACATCTGTAACACGAAGTACAACTATATTAAACAATAACCAACATCTGACTTCTTTATTTGAACCCAACATCACTGACTGACAAATCATATTAAAAAAATAATCTTCACATATATTAACATTTAATCATGGGCGACAAATGTTTCACTTAACACACAGACACCAGCACACATTCTTCCGAAACATACACATGCACCGGCCCATGGAGCATTTTTTAAACAGAGCAAGAATTAGCGACAACTTCTCACTCCCCAAATACAAACGGCACATACAGTAACAATACAAAAAAAATAAAAAATAAAAAATACTATCCTGGCTTGGAAAACCAGCTCAAGGCTTTCCAAAATATTCATAAACAACACTCTGAACATGTTCACATTAAACAGAAAAGAGGTTTGATGTGGAAACTTGGTTCTCTTTGGGTCCCATACTTTTACAACCAAAAGAAGGTCCCAGACTGGCTACTGTTACACAAGCTGCCCTTCAAATAGACAAGAACTATACCGTCCCACTTGTAGCAACTAACTGCGCCAAATTAAGGCAGCATATATTAGTAAACATGACTAGCAAAGAACCACACTGGTGGCATGGCGTTCTTGGCAAGCAGTCATAAAAAGAACTCATTGTTTTATCTCTCGTGTTTTGTCTTTCAGTCATTTGGCGTCCCAGGACAGCTCATGTGAATGTCCTTTCTGAGCTGCAGAGACACACAGCTGAGCCAACTGCGGCTGGTGGGCATCTCTCCAACAATTTCCCAAGTGTCAGTGTCTTCACAGTACCTCTCGATAGTATCATGATACCTACAAGAACAAACAGATGTATTTTACATCTATATATATATAAATGTGCATCTGTATAACTTGAGCACCCATCAAAAATGTTGTACCTATCCCAGCCCTCTTCTCCACCCAGAACAAAGATCTTTCCATCGACCACAGCGGCACCAGGCCGATAGCGTCGTTCCTTCATGGGTGCGCACATTGTCCATTGGTTGGTCTTGGGGTTGTAACACTCTACTTTGTCTGTGTTTTCTGTCGATGCATGCCATCCTCCTGAAGTCACAGCAGACAGTGTAGAGTAGAAATACTCTTCACTCAAGTACAAGCATAAATGCATTTTCCTGTTCATATGCCATATAATGTAAAATATTGCAATGTGTTGGGACATTTTTGGGGAAAATATTATATAATCACCATTTTTAAAAACTCAATTTGACATAGTTTGTTGTAACGCCTTTACCTATAACATATATTTTCCCTTTGAGAGTACACGCTGCTGAACCAGAGCGTGCAATCTGCATGGGGGCGACCTCAGACCATGTGGCAGTCTTCGGGTTGTACACTTGAGCAAGATCAGTCCCATCACCATCCTCCAGAACAGCGCCACCTTCAGGGACATATTGTTGGTGATACATCCAGAACATCAAAGCTTTAACTTAAGATTTAATATACCTGTAACATAAAGCAGCCCATCCAGAGCCACTACTGCAGGACTGGTCACAGCCATCTTCACAGACTGAGTAAATTGCCAACAGTTCGTGTGAGGGTTGTAGCACTCGACAGAGTCCAAACGCGAGCGCCCCTCCCACCCTCCAACCGCATACACAAAGCCATCCAGCATGACCAGCCCTAGGTGAGGGACGGAGAGTCACTAACACTGGACAGTACAGTACATTTACATTACAAATGGCATTACTCCCTCATTCATGTAGACATATAATATGTATGTAATTTCCTTTGCATAAAAAAAAAAAATGCAGTGTCACGTGTATTTGAAATTGCACATGACACTGCAATAAGGTATTGGAGTAGTCATGAGAGTGTTAGCACACAGTGGATAGCACACATGTGCTACATGTGAGCAGAGAGTTCGAATCCAGCTCAGACAATTTGTTGCATGTCCTTCCCACTCTCATCCCCATTTCACACAATACTATCCCGTAATAAAGCCAACAGGATAAAAAACCTTTAAAAAATACTGATGACATTTAGAGGTGGGAGATATATCAAAATAATATATAATATCGCAATTGTTGTTTTGTAGATATGCAAATCTACAATATTGAGTGCATTGTCTATAATTAAAACGGTTTAAAATGATCTCAAACAACAAGTGTAATCTCCAAAACAAGGATGATTCATTTTATGGTCCATTCACATTTTAGCACATTTCTGATGCATTGTTGATATTGAGATAATCCCAAAAAGTATAGAAATATTCATACCCAGCTCAGAGCGCGCTACATTCATAGGAGCCATCTCAATCCAGGAGTCAAAGCACGGGTCATAACGCCACATTTCTCTGCTGGCCGAGCCATCAGGAAACTCCCCTCCCGCCAGGTACAACGTGGAGTCTGCCAAACGGTTATGGCATTTTATAGATTAGAAATCCAAAATATAATTTAAAAATCAAATTTAAATTGAAAAACATGTTTTTGTCCATATGAATATAGCTTTTCTCATTCTCCCTATCTGTATGAACTATTTTTGTAGTTCACAGTTGACCCACCAGACACGACCAGTCCATGCTTGCTCACGGCGAAGGGCAGACAGGCCAAATGCTTCCACTGATTGGTGATGGGATCGAAGCTCTCCACACTACGCAGCACCACCTTATCATCCTCTCCACCAACTGTCACGATTACTTCTGCTGTCCCTGTTGCCACGGAAACATGCAATAAGAACAAAACGAGACCAAGCATGATTGCTTTTATTAGATTTTCTTCTGACGCAACTAATAAAAGGAAACAAATTTGATAAGAGGGTTACACATGGTAGAGTAGCTATATTTAAATTATTCTATTCAAGTAGAACTAAATAAAAAAACTTTGTTTTCTTGGTTTTGTTGACAACAAAAACATCTAATTAAGTAATGTGTAAATGTGATTCCAGTTAAGTTGGCTCAGAGTTGGTTGGTTTACCTGTGGACCTGCGTGGCCTGGCTCTGGGGCAGTAGAGCTCTCCACGGCGGTCCTTCAGCAGCAGATAGTCCTTTGCTTCAGAGATGAGTCTTTGACAAGCCTGATTATCTTTTACCACATCGAGAGACTCAATCACATCATGGAGGTAGTACGGGCTGATGAGAGGCAGACGGACATTCTCCAGGACCTTAAAGACACAAAAGAAAAAATACAAGTTATTAAAAACTAAATGTTGCAGTTTTTTCCATATTTCTTATTAGTATAGAATATACGACCGGCACCAAAAATCGCCGTAGCCTTTTTATTATGGATTATGCTTGGCACATATAACAAGTTGGGGAGGAGTTTTACAGGTTTCCTTACCTTTTCAAAGTTCTGTTTACGTGAAAGACATTTGTTGAGCCACAGGATAGCTGCCTCAAAAACTACTTCTTCTTTTGGCACATTTAGATGGTCACTAGCAATAATTTCAGTCAGTTTGTCCACACAAAGAGAGAGGAACTCCTCCTAACAAAACAATAATAAGACATTAATGAGACATATAGAACACTATATCTGTGTGGAGAACCATATTAAAATATTTGTTACTCACCTGCTGATAAACACTGCTGAAGTGCTCAAGGATATAGTCCATGCTGCGCTTTTCAAGCACTTTACAAGAATGGGCTTCAGCAAAGCAGTGAATCCCAACACAGTTCATCTCGTCCATCTGACGCTCCATGAAGCGACAGCAGGCCTCTCTGACAGCCATGACATCCAGCAGGTTGGCCGCAGCTAAAAGTGCCTGGTTCAAAAGATTAAATTCTCTGGTGGATAAAGACTTCAAGCCATGAACCATTGTTTTACTTAGGAGGGGGGGCGATATTGGCAAAAATGTATGTATGCATTATTTTGAGAACAATATTCAGATACTTTTTTCACAATGCATCAGGAATGTGCTTAAACAAGCCTGTAAAAATCTTTGTTGAGGTGCAAGTAAACTAGACATACCTAGACAACGTACCTGCACGTTTGCCTTAGAAATGTAAACCTCTGACGTGTATGCATAGCTCACGAGCATCCCAATCATTTGGGGCTCAACTCCATTAATGGCAACACGCTCTTGTTTGGACTCGATGAGGTCAGTAGAAAACATTGCCTGTAGAAGTAGAACAGTGGATTACATGTATTCATTACATTAGTAAGACTTTAGTGTATTGTAGCTGAGCTTACCTGGAAGTAGGAGCTGAAGGAGGCCAGTACGATGCGGTGACAGGGGAACTCCTGCCCCCCACAGCACAGAGTCACATCACAGAAGGCATTGTTGAGGCGCAGACTGTTGAGCCCCTGCAGCACTGTGCTGGGGTGTCTGCTCTCCACAAACAGATAGTCCTCACTGCTCAGGGGCACAGGGGGAGCTGCTGCAGGGGGGCTGGCACCCTCCGGAACCGAGTAAGTCACGTTCAAAGTGGATGGCGACGACGGTAAACCCGCAATTACAGCCAGAAGTTCTGCCATGTCTCACTTTGCTAAGCAAACCTGCAACAGCAGGAGACAAGACAAGACAGGGGTAGACGACTCTTCAGTTCACGTGAGAATAAACAGAGAATATGTGTCTGTAAATCCAAAACAATGACAAAACTACTAATGCATGTCTAACAAACTTTACCTGACTGACTGTCCGAGATTGTGTGTCTATTAGCTGACTAATGAGGCTTAGCAGAGATGCAGCAGCCTCACCACTGCCCGCGCACTGTTTATGGAGCTACAGCTTTCATCAACACATCTTCTGTCTTAATAAACTCGACGTGAAGAGTAAAAATGTGATTTGTTGGTTTAATAAACGGGTTATACAGTACCTGAAATACATAATCGTGACTGGAACGGGGCAAACGCGCTCTCCTCGTACAGTTTGGTCTGGCAGCTGACGCCTGGAGAAGTTTACGCCTCTGGGACGGAGCTCCACCCACAACAAACCAAGTCAAGAGGATTGAGACCTTTGTACTTCCTGCTTTGTATCATTTTACATAGAACAACCGCAGACAAGAAATAGAGGAATCATTTCGACATTATCAGTCATTTATTTGCTCCTATTGAGTTCACACCCAACATAACAATACAATCATGATCAGAATTATATGAAAAAGCATTAGACTTATACATTACATATTGGTTTCTTATTTTATATTTTATATATATTTTTCTACTATCATTATTAATTGTTGTATGTTGCATCTTAATGACAAAACAAGTTCCTAGTTTGTAAATTCTGTTCACTGAAAATGGCAATAAACCCCTTTCCGTTTCTGATTCTTATTTGTCATTTATTTGTTGACGATTAATGCAAATATTAAATTTTTTATTCTAAAGCATAGCATTAAAACATAAAAAAGTAGCATAAAATACATTTTGTTGACATCTATGAACATTAACATTTTATTCATGGTTTTCTGATTTCATTCATATTATTATTGGACTTTGTACAAGCTAAAATAAATTTAAAATAATGAAGTGACTTAATGTGTCCCGTTACAGAGAGTTGTCCTTCATAATGCCGGGACTATCCAAAGCATATTTTCTGCGGGCAATAGCCTCCAGGATCTTCTTCCTTGGGCCCAGCTGAATGCGAATGCCTTTTAAATCTTCATCAGAGCAAAGCATCAGTGCCTCTAAGTCTAGGTGCTCTTTGTTGAATGCTAGAGCAAACTCTGGTAATGCGATGGACGACAGGAAGGCGTCGAGAGGAGAGGTGTCTTCATCCTCATCATCCAGCCCCAGATCCTCCTGCTCCCACGGTAACTGACCATCAGCCTCCAGCCCCAGCTCGTCCTCGCCCTCAAATGCCTCATTTTCAAAGAGGTACCCAAGATTTTCATTTTCACCACTTGGAAACTCATCTGACTCAAGACCCATGTTTTGCTGAAATATGAGACCGCCAAGCCCAGGTCGGTTGAATATGGATTGTTTCACCTGGACTCCTTCTTCATCATCCTCAGTGTTGTGGTTTACTTTTTCCTCCAACATATCCTCATCTTGTTCATTGAAAACTTCCAAAAATTCAGGTTTGTCATCGTCTGGTTTGAGAAAAATCACATTACCATTTGCTCCTGACTCCTGCATTGGATCCTTGCCCTTTTTCCCAAGCTTCTTTTGCAGTGTCCCTTTAAACCTTGCTGTCAGAGACCCACCTTGGTTTATCGTATTTTTGTCAACTAAACTGGTGATGGTGCCAATGTTAGGTACCTCCATGCTGTCCTCTGTGACTGACCCAAACCCTGGGCTGGGTCGGTACATTTTGTCCATCTTGCTTTGGTGTCTTTTCTTAACCCTCTCACACTGCTTCACCCGCCTCTCTGCCTCTTTGATGGCATTTTTCTTTTTATTCGCAACCTTTTTAGGATATTGGTTGGTTTCCTGTGAGGCAGAGGCATCCAGAAAGCGCACACAGTCCATGCGATCACGGGAAGCTGCAACGTCCATGGCTGTGTGGAAGTCATTGTCCATGGCGAAGAGGTTGGCTCCAAAGTTGACAAGGAAACTGAGGATTTGCATGTGGTTGTTACCTGCTGCGAGGTGCAGCGGCGTGTTACCCCAAATGTCACTTTTGTTAGGGTCCCCACTGTAAGAACAAAGAAAATTATGTTTGTGAGTGTTCATAAAATTGTGATCAAGTTTGATTGATGTTTTTTTAATTGATGCACCACTGATTTCCTCAGTCACAGGCCTATAGGCTATCTATTAGTCTTTTGCAGTCTGATTTGTGTGGGAAATAGAGGAACAAATTTATGTCTTACAATTTATTACGTGTTTAGTAATAGTTTAAAACAATATCTGGATAAGTTCTAGCAGCCAGTTTTGTGTAGTTACATTGGGAAATAATTGGTTAGCTATTAAGAATTAAAGTCCTTTGGTGATGTGTCATTTGTCTGCAATAAAAGTTATGATTGCCTGTATCACTGTAGCAGCTCATAAACAAATCAGGCATTAAATAGGAATGAAACACAGATTCGGTGAAGCTGAAAATCATCAATTCATCAATTTACATTTTGTTGTTGCTGAAACTGAACCAAACCAAAGATAAAAATACAATTGAGTGTTGTTTTATATGGCTGTAACTGGAAAACATTAGATCAGTGACAGCCATTGTGTGAAAGGTCTGAAAGAAATAAAACAGCTTGGAAAGGACCAATAATACGATTTTTCAAAGATAGATCCGTTATTGGTAGTTTGAAATCACTCTCTGAAATCACACTGTAACACAATTATGAGTGTGTTTCTCACCCTCTGCTGCAGATGAGCTGAAGTGCGTCAACGCGTCCATGGAAGGCTGCCAGTAAAGTTGGTGTCATGCCATCTTCATCCTCAGTGTTCAGGTCCTTGGTTGTTGCCTCTTTTAAGATGTCCAAATTCCCATCAATGGCAGCTTTGTGATATCTTGACATATTTCTATTCCTTGCAGATGGAGATTATGACCAGCAGCTAAACTTCTGTCAGTGAATCCACACCGTCTGAAGCCAGGGCTGGGCGGGCAACAACATTATATATCACCAGGCGCAGCCATAAAACAAAAGCAAAGTCCAGTCACTGTGATATCCTTCAGGAAGTGGTGAGTGACCAAAACAACGTTCATCTCTAGTTGTGTGATTTCTGTTGATCATCCCCTTTTTTCCTCTATGTGCGTGGATAAATGGGTGATACTTTACATTTTACATACATATTAAATGAGCCTATAATTCCTTGCAAAACGGGACCATTATTTTTCTCTTGATGTTTCTTTGCATGTGCACTCTTCATGCTGAATACTGATAATGATACTTAAGAATACATAAAATAAAATGCGAAATAAATGAATGACTTGAACAAATATTGGCTATATTGAGTTTATGCTTACTTATTTACTTACCTGTACTTATTTACTTTCCTACGCTTGCTTACTTAAGCGAGACGTTACTTCAGCGAGACACAACAGTTTTGTTTTGTGTTTGTTTTTTAAAATTGGTTCGCTCTCTCCACAAGCCTTCACCTTACAAAATAGTCCAATCTGCACCTAATGGTGTTTTATAAATTCTTTTAATCCACTTGCAGCCATAGATTAATATGGATATGGAACAATTCAACTTCAAAGGCTGTTTTCGCAAAATGCTCTTTCTCACATAAAGATCACCTCTTAAACTGTCCAATCTTGTACTTAATTAGAACTAGTTTACTGGAATACTAAATAAAATTTAAAAAAAAAAAAAAAAAAAGATCCAATATTTCAACTAAATTAAGCAAGGTTAAAATCTGGAGCTAGCCATTTTTCCAGATTTATGATGTCCCAAATATGTGCAACGTTTACCCATACAATTCCTTTTTTATATATTACATGATGAAAAACTTTTCTTTTTTTTTAAAGCTTCAAATTGATTTATCAAAATGTAAGATTTTTCCTATATCCCCCTACGGATTGAAAAATGGGGTGAACTTATAAAAATGCATCGTTCAATTTGTGAATTTATTAAAGCATTGCCTTGACTCCTCAGTAAGTGTTTTTACATTGTTCTCCACGACATAAGGCGCTGTTTTACGCACAGCTTTACGCATTTGGCATCCGTAGAAGAAGAAGACGCCTCGGCCAATCATTACACAGATGTTTCAGTGTGGGCGGAAACCATGGATCTATTATAGGCGGAAACCTGTCAAACAGCAGAAAACAGTTTTACTACTTTACCGCATTCCAAGACTTTGTGGACTTTATTCAGCGCTCGTTTCACGTAGCCACGATTACATTTACTGGCACAATCAGGGATATTTGGGTCCAAACAGCGCCATTCCCGTTGCTCCGAGAGTTATCCATCCTCCCCCGGTGTGTGTCAGAGGCTCTGCCCGGTGAAAGCTGCAGTGATGTCCCACAGCAGCGGCTCTGCGATCGGCCTCTTGTCCTACGAGACTTTGGTGCACGCCGTGGCTGGAGCAATGGTGAGCTGCACGAACAAATGTAAATAAACGAGTGAGTTGTTGATCATGTTCTGTTTGTGTGTCCCAGGGAAGTGTGACGGCAATGACAGTCTTTTTCCCGTTGGACACGGCCAAAAGCAGACTGCAGGGTGAGTAGGGCTTATCATGGACAGAGGTGAACTGATAAATTCATCGATTAGGAGTAAACATGTATGGTTTGACACTTAAGTACTACTAGAAGATTTTACATTACAAATAGTAGACTTTAAGCACTCACTGACTTTCATAACAATGCACAAAACTACAATTTGGAGTCTAGGCTTTATTCATTTGCAGTTTGATTCCTCACCATCAAGTCAAAAACACATTGGATTCATGCGTGGCTTCCAACTTCAGGTAGAATTGTATTGCTGTGCAGGAATAAATATTATATAGGCCTATTGTATATCTGTCATAACATTAAATTCATTATGCATTTCCTGTAACATCGCCTGGTTGGTTAATAGATTAATCACTAACTAATCAATTAACTAATTTAGAATAATTGTTTATTTATTATTCACAGGTTCAAAAATTAAATGTTGCTATGAAGAAAAAGGGGTTTTATGGCTCAGACAAAATGATAATTATTTCTAAATGACACAGGAAACATAAACATTTTGTGTTTTGGATGTAAAACCTATTTTATTCCTTCAAGATGTCCTCAAGTGGCATTACTTTAGTTTTATCTTTTATCTTTAGTCAACTTTGATTTAATCAATTTATGAAAAGAATAATTGAATAGCAAAGTATTTGTTATACAGTTATTATTTGTAGCCCTACCCTTTTGATACTTTTGATTCCAGCTGGTCTAATTTAAATTTTACTTTTTCACAAAGCTGCACCATAGAATTCACACAAGCGATATTTGACATGAGAAACGGTGGAACTGCTTTTACTTTCACCCATTATCACCCATAACATTACACATTACAAGAGCTTTAATGGCAAAAGCTGGTGAGAATATGTAGCACTGCTGTAGCCTTAATACGTTCTCATGTGTGTGTATAAGTTTGTAATCAACCTACTCTGCAAATAGGAGATTAAGAGATATAGCCTATGCATAAAATTACTTATATTGGGAATCTGTATTGGTATTACGGTTTCCAGCCTCGGAATCGATTGGAATCGAAATTGAAAGAGAAAAGGCTGGTATCGCACGTCACTACTGTTTATTTTCTTACTTTCATTAAATTGTGTTTATTTTCTTAACAGTGGATGAGAAACGAAAAGCCAAATCCACCCCAATCATCTTGGCTGAAATAGTGAAAGAAGAAGGCCTGTAAGAGTAGTGCTACTGTCAAAAGGTTATTTCAATACTTGGTAAGACTAGATGGATAGTTTTAACATTTCTTCTTCTTATAGACTGTCACTGTACAGAGGGTGGTTTCCTGTCATCTCCAGCCTCTGCTGCTCAAACTTTGTTTACTTCTACACATTTAACACCCTGAAGAGGGTTATGGTTGCAGGCCCACAAAGGTCTAGACCTGGTAAAGATCTGCTCATGGGCATCATATCAGGTATTACTCATGACACAACATCCAATTACTGAATAACTTATAATTGGCAATGATTGGAGAATAGTACCTCTGTTTGGATGCAGGTGTAGTGAATGTAATCCTGACCACGCCCATGTGGGTGGTCAACACAAGACTCAAGCTGCAGGGAGTGAAGTTCAGAGATGAAGACCTCCACCAGACTCATTACAAGGGCATATTTGGTTTGTTTTTACCTGTGTGTTTGTGATAGATACAGCTGTTTCTGTTTTATAAATGAGCAAATGATTGTGTTTTTAGATGCGTTTTCACAGATCATTGCAAATGAAGGAGTGGGAACCCTGTGGAATGGCCTCCTGCCCTCCCTCATCCTTGTCACGAACCCTGCTGTACAGTTTATGTTTTATGAGGCCATGAAGAGAAGGGCAGGCAGAGGGGGAAAGAAGGTAACATTTGTAATAATATGCTAGTAACATTACTAATACAGTTAATTAAAAAATAATAACTGAGATTTATCAATTTGTCCTAGATTTCTTCAGCTGAAATCTTTCTCATTGGAGCCATTGCAAAGGCCATTGCTGCAACAGCAACATATCCCCTGCAGACAGTTCAGGCTATTCTGAGGGTAACTATCAACTACTGCATTGTACAATAATAATAATACTTTTGAATTATTATCCCTATCAAGTGAGTGATTTCTTGTTCCCCAGTTTGGTCAGTACAAGGGTGATGGCAAAGGTGGTCTCCTGGGAAGCCTGTCAAACGTTATAACTTTGTTTCTGGAAAGAATAAAGTAAGTGGATTTGTAAATGTTGGATAACATTTTATCGTGGATAATTAACTTTTAGGATGATTGTGTTTCAGGAGCCACGGTGTTCTGGGGCTGTACAAAGGGCTTGAGGCCAAGCTGCTTCAAACGGTGCTCACTGCTGCTCTGATGTTTGTGGTCTATGAAAAGATCACTGCTGCTACATTCAAAGTCATGGGAATAAAACAAAAACTCAAGTGATTTTCACAGGGCAAATGAAATGAAACATGATGCCTTAGTGTAAACCTCTAGACCTCTTAATCGCCGTGTGTCTTAAGCGTTAATCTGAGAGTGAACCATTCACTGTGAACTTGAACAGGTTTGCTATTATGCAAACCTTAATGAACTAAATATCATAAAGCAGATTCATGATTCATTACAATACATCTTGTAAATGAATGCAATTTGTAAAAGAAAAAGCATATATAATAATTGTATATATTGCATTATATAATGTACCTTTGGTGTGGAAGTGTACAGAGTATACTTACGCCTACTGACCTCTAATGTTCAATAGGAACTTTTTAACACAACTGTGTAACTAACAAACAACTGTCAAGGCAGCTGGAACTTTCACCGTTTCTTAATCTTATCACAGTATTGTATATTTTTGTTAAACAACTTACGGGTGGCAACTTCCTAATTATTTGATCAAATTGATTTTTAACATATGTTTACGTTTAGATTTGTGTCTATCTTTCAGACATCTTTAAGTAGCAGCTGGCCACAACTAGAATTGTATTCACAGGAAGTGATTGGACCAAATAGAATAAACTTGTGGTTAGATGTACGTACAATTATTGTTAACGCGTTGCACATGCTGTATCACAGAACATTTGATAAATAAGTGACTTTGACTTTTCAGAACTTTGAACTTATCACTTACTTTTTATCACCCTGAATAAATTGTGAATTAACAGACATTTTTGGGGAATTTTATTAAAAAACAATGGTCTTTTCTATTAAAAAAAAGAAACATTAAAAAGGGGGTTGCAAATAGAATCACATTTGGAAAACTGTAAACTGGAGTTTTCATAGTTCCAGGAAACAACTGTAGTAGTTATTCTTGTGTTCTCTTTATCTCGTCCACATACCACTCTGGCAGGAAGCAATGTTGAGAATCTCTGTGGATACTGTAGGCAACATCTCTGTGTGGGTCCCAGGAGAACAAGTACACAACCCTGAAAATGAAACCATTTAGAATTTGTTAATTTATATGGTAGTAATTTATACGTTAAAAATATATTTTACCTTGGATTGTCCTCAGAGACCACTTGTTTGACAAACGTCAGAAAGTCATTGCAGAAGTTCATACAAACTGTAGGCTTCCAGCAGTTATATTCACCCTGTAAAAAGAGTATTTATAGAGTATAGAGTATATAAGTAGAGTAAAAGAGTATTGTTAGTCATAAATTAAATATGCACCTTAATCAGTTGTGAAATTTTTGAAATCTGGAAAGTCTCTACTTTAACAACGACCCCATCATGATCCCGAAAGCCTGCAACAACTTGGGGCACTCCAGGCAGAAAGGACTGAGCCCACCATTTTAATAACTTGAACCTGAAAGGACAAAGAGCTGAAACACTGACAAAAACTTGCTCGTTGGTGTTGCTGGGATTTAAGGCTTTGCACATGTTTCCACCTCATTGATGTTTCTACCCCCTTCGCCACATTTCATTCTACCGTCAAATAAAGCCTTCAGTCCAGAAAATATTTAGGAAAAAAAGAAACACTGACAAAAGGCAAATTACTAAACAAATATCCACCTGTGGAAGTTGCTGCGCTGTTTGGGAGTGCAGATTTCGACTGACGTTTTGAGCTCAACGTAGCAGGCAGGTGGAGCGGGAGCTTTGAGGTCTTTAACTCTGCAGTCCACCTCACCAGAGAACAGGAGTTTGTGATCTGCAAGCCGGGTTCGTACTACTGTGCAAAACGCCTCATTAGTGTTGACCACTCCCCCGGGGTCTGGCGAGCTGTGGACGTCATCTGAAAGAAATAGCAAAAGGATTGTTTTTGACTGTTTATAAGGCATGTAAAAGAAATGATCTGGTGTGCAATGATGGTACCTGCACACATGTACTGCTCAAACTTGTATCCCCAGTACATCATTTCACCGTGCCTCTCGGTGCGATTCTCACGATCCCTACAAGCCGCCTCTGTCTCCACTTCACTGATGTAAACTGTACCCCTGAACTTGCTCACAGCGAACATCCAGCCTTCCCGGGTCTCATACGGAGTTGTAAGCAGTTTGGTTAGATGACCCCGCCACATTACAAAATCTGCATCCAGAGCACTGTTGAGAATAGAGCAGAGATTAGACATCAAATTAAATGGTAATCTTGCAAATATAAAACGTGTAAGGCACTTACGGTTTTGATGTGTCCTTAGATGTGACTCTGGCTTTGTTAGAAATAATCCACTGCAGTAAGTGGTCTAATTTCTCTTTCACAGTTTCATCTCTCTTTACAAAGCGGTCTTTGAATCCATCTCTGAGATTAAAGCAGGGATTCGAACCTGGGTCAACATAATACCTGAGCTGTCTTTTGTCATTAAAAAACCTTCGTTCTGAGTCCAAAGAAAAACACCCAACTTCGATGGGTTGTTTATAAAGGGGAAAGTCTTTCTCATACGATTCCTTTCTGGTAGTTAGTGTTGGAAGACTAGTTGCATGGTGTTTGTGGCTTGGACCAGATTCAGAAAGGTGCTGATGGCGGCTGTTTGGTTGAAAGTGACCTCTTTCAGGGAATCCACCGTGCTCTCTTTTCCTGTGGCGGTGTCGATCTCCTGAGCCTGGATCCCGGGATGCGTGGGGATTGCGGTCCATTACGATCTAAAAATGAAAAAGATGAAATCTAGATTTGCAGTAGAACTCGGCGAAATAGTGCTAAAAATCTCATCGTGATATCGTCCTTTCTTTTTTTTTTTTAAGTTAAATCGACATATCACGATTCACTATTTCTCTATAAACCAGTGCATATAAAATGATGGCTATAAATACTTGTATACAAATTTACTTACAGATGAGTTTACACAATTTTCACATTCGCGCTAGCTTCCATGATCTCAATGCAATGGTAAAAACACAATAACAGAGTCACTTCCGGGTTGTTTCGCCTCCAGTCCACAGTGGGGCATCGCCACTAAAAGCAGCCCACTTGAAACTTGTTTTTATATTTAGCTTTTGTGTGCGTTTAAGATTTGTTTTTAAGACTTTCTAAAAAGCAATGTGGTTTATTTCATTAACATATTGTAAGCCTGAGGTAAGTGCGCCGTTTACGTGAAAAAACATGTTTGTTACATCTGTCCTTTTATGAATCGTGGGTGTTAGCGTTTTAGCTTGAGTGAAAATGTAACATTATAGACATGTAACATTGAAAACCAAAAATGTACCTCATATATTTTCTCAGAAATGAATAGGAAGCGGAGTTTGATTTCTGACACCTTTATTTTGAGAAAGAGAAAAGCTGTCACTGAAAGATTTGGGCTCAGTGATGCGGACGGTATGTAAATGTAAACCGAAGATTGTAGTTCTTGTTATTTGACATGTTTTATTAATATATTTCTATTATTACAGGACCCACCGATATCAAAGCCACGGTAGAGTATCTTATGACACTATTTCCCAGAAAACTCTTCAACGATACCCTGCCTCAAATAGTGCTCAAACACCAACTTTACAGTTTGATAAGTGATAAGACTCTGGTGGACAAAGGCGTGGTAAGTTATGTTTAAAAAACAATGACAAGATACACAATTTGTAAATATAAGTATAATTCAAGTCCAAAGTTACCCTTTCTTTTTATTGTGTTTTTTAAACAGAATAAACTGCGGGAACAAGGAGAACTTCTGATGTTTCAACTAGGTTTTGATTCAGAAGCCTTTGGTCTGGTTTTTGCTTCAGATTACAAAGCCAAAGTCTTAGCAGGACAAGATGGCCGAGACACTCAGGAGACAGTGCAGAAGTTTATGGACAAAGTTTTGTCATCCTCCACAGATCTGAGCTTCAGCAAGGACCAGATGCTGCGTGATTTTCTATTTACAGACGCTGAAATCACGTATGGCTAAAACTGACTAATTTACAAGTTTTTACTATTATTCAAATATTTAACACCACATCTTACATTTCTCATGACCATCTAGGCAGCTGGTTAAATCAGGCGTGCTGACTGTGAGGGATGCTGGCAGCTGGTGGTTGTCTATTCCAAACTCGGGAAAATTTACCAAATACTTTATACAAGGTTTGTAGAAATACTTCTGCTACTTTCTGTTTGTACTGTCATTTCAATGATTTTCAAAGTGTAAGTGCTTCGATCATTCGCTCATGGCAGTTTCTTTTTTTCAGGTCGTAAAGCAGTACTCAACATGGTAAAGAAGTCAAAATATAATGAAGTCTTAAAAGTCGACCTGGAGGACAGAAAAACGCCCTCTCAAGTGAAATTCCACATGAAATACCACATTCATGACATAGTTGGCGCAGAGCTTGTAGAAAGGTAAATTAAACTTCGAACACACTTAATACCCCACCAATTAAAATTTACATTTTCTTCTGTCACTTTTGCAGTATACCAACAACTTCAGGCACATTACTACGATATGTGGATGATTAAACCATCAAAGGCTGATGAATTTAAGCAAGGGAAAAAAAAAGGTTATTTGGAATTTAAGTTGTGCAAAACATATTGAACCTTGTGGGTTTATGTTCAAATGTAAAAATGGCCATGTCATTTTTGTTGTAATAAAGATTAAATCTTTGACTTGTATGTCTTGTTTCTGTACTATTAGACTGAGGTTAAACCCTTGTATATTACATTTCATTGATTGAAAAATAATTTGAATCATGTCCGATCATAATGGTTAAATCAAATCAGGTCCAGTGTAATAACACATCAAAACGAGCCAAATGAACTGTCAAATACATTAATTCAAACAAATAGACATGGTTTAAATAATTTAACTCAACTATGCAGTTGAGCTTAAAATGATCTAATACATTTTATTTAGGATACTTTTGCAGGCGCATGAATGTTTAGTCTGACTTTACTACATGTTTTTATTCTTACTTGTGCCTAGTGAGTATAATGCAAACAAACATGACACAAAGAGCTGAAGGCTTATCCAACAACTCTTGTAACACCTGGTCTTCAATAATTATAAACAAAACACAAATAAAACTGCATTTTTGCTTATTTTAAGGTAAATGGGTTTTAGAGTGATGAAAATCTTGCGCTGTCATCGCGCAACACTGTTAGCAACAATTCAAAACCAAATAAGCAGAAGTCCCCAAAAACTCTCTCTCGCTTTCTCTCTCTCCTTTTTATTTTTTTTTAACAATATAGCTTAAAACACATACTTTGAAGATGTACAACTACAGTAGGTAAATGCACCTTTTCAATCGGCTGCCAACCGCCTTTAAAAGTAACACAACAACAACAACAACAACAACAACAACAACAACAACACAAACAACAACAGAAGTCCCCAAGATATTACCATAGATGTATTATATTAACGGGATATTACCTATAAACAGGAATATGAAACACATTAACTTGGTCAAATAAAATGTATGTTTTTTCCCTTCTATTTCTATATCTATATACATAACTATATCTATATATCTATATCTATCTATATATCTATATATATCTATCTATATCTATCTATCTATCTATCTATCTATCTATATATATAAATATATATATATATATGCAAATTATATATATATATATATATATAATTTGGCATAAAATTATATATATATATATATATATATATATATATATATATATATATATAATTTGCATAAGTGACACAAAAAAGGATATGACGTCATAACAAGCTGCTACATTATTTCCCCCAAAACGTTGTCTGTCAGGTTTAAAATGGAGCGAGTTAGTCATTAACTTGTGTTCATATTGACTGTAAATAAATGAAAAGGTAAAAGTTTGACGGTAAATTGGTTTAACGGTCTCATACTGAGCCTTGGAGTGTTTTTTGGGGGGAACTTCCTAACCGTCCACATCCGGGTGTCGCGGCATTAACGGTCCTCCTGCTACGACCATAACAGGAGTCGATAGAAGCGGGTGGAGCTCTTCTGCCACAACAGTTCATCATCTGAAGGGAGAAAATGGGGTACAGTGACATGGAGAGGTAAAAATATGAACTGTCACACCTCAGCGGACTTCTCTCTCGCTTGTTCGCCCCTTTGCTGACCCACAAATCTCGCCGCAGGGGCTCACGGGGCCAACGGGGCCTGTATGGCTGGCCTGTCCCATCTAGTGGTCCGATTTTCGGGCTCAGCTGGACGGACTTACGGGGTGTTTTCCAAAGGCTTAACGAGGACTTTGTTGATATTCTTTGATCTTGCGTGGAGACTGCGAATACGATTTCCATATATCTACCTTGTTGCTTCGATGATGTTCAACGTCCGATTACAGGTAAATTGGTGTAGGTTAAAGGCATGGGGATTTAACGTAGCTAACTAAAGTTGAATATAGGAACAATATGTTTTATTTTAGTTTCATTTTACAAGCAATCTGTGTTCACGTTGCCTTCTTATTCATTGTTTTCAGAGTGATGAAAATCTAGCATCATTGCCATAGCAATTAACAATTTAAAGGAAATAATTTTACCTTTTGAATGGGCAAAAGTCTTCAAAATATCTAATATTCATGGGTTTCAACTTCCTACTTTATGCAACATGTTGATGACTTTTAACCATTCGAAACCATTCAAAAGATGTAATATTTTAATATTATAATATTATAATATTGTAATATTTTGTTCGTCGTTAAGAAGAAACCCATAAATAGAGGCTTACTTGTGAATGGCAGCATAACCATTTGTATAGTACTAAGTGGTATTATTATTAGCCTATAATCATATTAATTTTGTGTAGCTTTAAGTTCACATGGCATTGGTCTTAACTGTCTCTTCATATGTTCTCATAGGTGCACATTGAAATCCACTGAGCACAACACCGGATATTGTGAGCACTGCCAGGTTTACACCCTGTAAACACTACAACAACGCACATTGTAATAAAAGATAATGCTGAAAACTGGTATGACAATGCAACAAAGTGGAACGTCTGGTTTATGCGGCCAGCTTTTGTCACACAAGCCCAGTGCCTTCAGGAGAGGAGAAGTAGAAGTGATAACCACAGAGTTGAGCTAGCACAAGCAACTTTGAGCTCAAAAACGGGGAATGGCGGAGAAAGGAGCATCAAGAAAGCATAGATCTCTTTGACACTGCCTATTTGCTTTGGGAAACAAGGACTAAAGGATGAAAAATCATACTCAAAACCAAACTGGATCTTTGCTAAAACTCTGGAATTTAAATGGTATTTTGTTATCTTACAAACATACATGGTACTTGTTTTTTTTGTTGATTTCTGTTCAGCATGCTACAAATCAGCATGTTCTGTTTAAATCTGCAGTGGTGCTGGTTGTTTATTGATGACACAACACTGCAGGCACCAAAACTGTGATGCTAAGAAATGCAAACTTTGTGTCTTTATGTTTACACACACACACACGGAGCATCTCATCACAATGACATGAATAATTTATTGTGAATTCAGCAGACAGTTGTTTGTAATATTTGTATTGGCTTGTTTTGTTGAAGATTTTGTGATGGTTGAGTTTGGCTAGAAATAAATTATTGCAGCCATTATTTTCAATTGTTTTCTTAACTTTTATTCCAGTTTTACCAATGGGATTTTAACTAATTTCAGACGCCACGTTTCAAAGTGGCATGGATGATAGATGAGGGTGTTTTTGTGTGTGAAGATAAACCAAGTTATGATTCCTAAGACTCTTGGACCATTATAAAAACAGAAGAATTATTGCGCAATTTAAAAGTATGAACCAGGGGGAACTGCTTCTGTTCTAAAGGGTCAAGGGGTAATTCACATGGCTTTACACCATTTTAACTCAGTGATCCAGTTTCCATTGGTTTGTTTATACTAATATATATATATATATATATATAGGTATATATATAGGTATATATAGGTTTAAATGATGTTCAGAGATGTTTTGTGAATGATTCATAAATATACTAACTTTTCATTTTTAGTTTGTTCGGATTCAAACTATTCAAGGACCTTTATACAACATCTGCCATGCATGCGTGATAGTCATGTGGGGGAAAAAATAAACTTAACAGAAACACTTCTGCAGTTCCACATGTATCCATACAGAGGCAGCAGATGGCCACAAAGTAAATTCTAAATTCTTCACACAAGATCCCCAAACAAATAATGAATTTACAATATTAAAACAGGATATTATGCATCTGTTTTCGATCTCCTGATATGACAAAGGCAGACTTGCTTACAGAAAGTATAATTTTATCTTCTATCACACCATATGTCCCCTTTGATCTATGAACTGCAGCCAATAAACCCATGGGCTCTTTTTTTGCAGTCTGCACTTCTCCTAAACAGGTTTTCTAATTGCTTAAGGAGCAAAAAATCTCCCTTATAAAGTTATCCCAACAAGGCACAAGTGATGCAAGGCTGCAGCAGACAACAATCATCAATGGTTGCCAAGGAAACTGTACTTCTGACAGACACATGAGAAAATCCTGCCCCCTCTCTGGAAAAGAGGATCTTTCTCTTCAGGAGTATTGAGAAAAGTATTTAATTAAAACAATTTAAACATGAGAAAGAGATCTTTAGGTGACACATGAGTTGGTAATCTTTTTTCTGTGTTTGCCCTTAGAAAATGGCTTATGGAATTGAGATTACACAGCTGTAGCCTCTGGCTCCCCACATGTGTTTTAAGTGAATGTGTCAGAAAGCGATAACATGCGGGGAACATGGCTGGGGTTCAATCAAAGCTTCAGTGCTTATTTAATGCCTCGCAACTGCAAAGTGTGTTGGATTAAATGGTCCTTTATCCAGAGCAGCCAGGAAACATTTTGAATTGTGAATCAATTCATGGGTTTCCTGTTATATGCAACATTTGGAAGACTTTTTTCTTGTTAATCACTATGGCAATGATCATAATTTTTCATAATCCTGAAATCAATTGGTAGACATATAGACATTTTATTTTACATGTTGAATAAGATCGGAATAAATCATATCTGCCATATTTCACTATTCTTAATCATTGTCAGATATAAGAGCATGGAACATTTTTCCCTGAACTACAAGACTCACGTTTCTTGAAGTCTTGATTATAGTAATACCTTGAAGTCTTATATTTTCATATTCTGTGCCGTTTCTAAAATACAGTACAAACCCTTTACATATCCACTGGTGGACGGTATATTGTTGTATTAGTGAAATGTAATCAAACATTAATCTACTCAATGATGGCTTTGATGCACTCGTCACCAGTATGTGATTCACGCTGATCCTCTTTAACCTCAAATAATGCAATGAAAGTGTATTTGGGCCGCTGCATCCTAACCTCTGGTGCACCTTTAGTTTAGACACTGCTGAGCACATGCAGCATGTTGAAAGGGAATGAGATGATGAGCTCAATGCTGCTGACCTCAAAAACTGAATCAAAGCAAAAGGGAAGAAAAAGGGGGAAGGGGTGACTGAGAAATGAGGGGAATTTAAGCAAGATGCAAGTTACTATGGCTCTGTTACAGCAGAATTTTGAAACTGAGCCAAGATCATTCATGAAATGAATTAAAATAGACATTTTTTAACTCAGCAATTTTTGTCCATGCTGCATGGTATTTAGATCAACTGGCACGTGAGCAAGATTTGATTTCGCAGCTGTTTAAAGAAGAGCCTTTTTAACAATCTACAATCTTCTCTGTTAATGTCTGCTTTTTTCTTTTTTCTTTTTATTTATTTATTTAAAAAAAGGCAGAATGTGAATTTAAATTTTTTTTAATGTCAGGTGTCATTTCAGTCCTGTCCTTGAACATTTTTGGAGTCTGTGCCTTCCATTTTTTTGTAATGGTCTTCTTTCCTGCAGCTTAAAATATGCTCCAGAGGTATCCATTGATTGTATCCATGGCAGGAGTTCTGAGGCCCAAATATAGTTTTGAAGTCAAGTGAACAGTTTGCAGTGTTTTTGTTAATATTAGTAATTTTTTTTCTGAACAATAGGACAGTCCAAAAACACGTGGTAATGGTGGGCCATTAAACATGGTGTTATAAAAAAATAAAACATGATATATTTTTCATACAGAATTCTTTCCAGACATGACATTTTGTGGTCCTTCATCGATATGTATTATTATACGTATTATTTCATCAAAAACCAACAAGTTTATGATTTTAACATCTTTGTTTAGTTGTATGTATGCAGATTTTACCCATGCAAGGATTCTCTATTTCCTCCATTTTGACCCAACTGTCATCTGCCAGTAAGGCCTGTGTAGGAACCTCTGGCGCCACATATTGCTGATTTGAGATAAGGTACATTTTAAGACAAGGTAAACCACTTTTTTCTTTTGGTTGCAGGATTTGGACTCGGATTCGAGATTGTTTGCATTGCCATATAAATCTTGAGATTGTTTTGTCCCACTCTTTAAATAACCTTCTGGGGATGGCAATGGGAGAATCTTTTTTTCAATGTCTTCTCACTACTTGGAGAATTACAGCCAACCAAGAGATTCTGTTTGTCATTTGAACAAGTTGTTTTTTCTAAAGGTCAAAGAAGGGTGCCAGTAAAAATTAATCTAAGTTTTTTTGTATTTTCAGTTTGCATCCAGACATTGAACAAATGTTATTAAGGAAATGCATTACATTCGGTCTGAACAATAGACAAACAATAGAACATTGTCTGCATGGTAGGCAAATTTATGTTCCGTCCCATCAATTATGACACCACTGATTGTTTTTGACTGTCTAATATATTTGGCGAATGGTTCCAAGTGCCCACGAATAGAAGAGGAGACCAGGCACCAGAGTCTGTCAGGTGACCATTCATTTTAATTCCCGATGTTTGTTTATTGTAAAGAGCCCCAATATTCTTTATTATTAATTAATCTATTTCAAATTTGTTTAGCACTCAAAAATTAGGGTCAGCCAACAGAGTCAAAAGCTTTCTCAGTGACCAATCTGTTTACAACAACTTCAAGTTGTAAAAACGAGACAAAATGTGAAAATACCAGATTTTATTCAGTAACCTATGCAGCAAGACCCTCTCAGGAGGCACTGGCCATTTACAGTGCTGTCTTTGTTAAAGTCTGAGCGCTGGATCTAACACAGACTTTGGGGGCACAGGACTGGAAGCCAAGAGGAAATCCTGTTGAAGACTCTGCTTCCTTTGACCTTTTGGACACACACATCATTTATCACATCATTGGATTAATACCATCAGCCTCAGCAATTTAGTTATTTAACATAACATTTATTAGATTTTGTGTTAAGTTTGTATTAATACAAATCATTTCTTTCCCACCATGTCTATGAGGGCTATGCATGCATCACTTTTAAAAAGCTGTTGTGTTTTACATTGCTGTACAAAAACAGATTTTATTCTCCTCTGCTCAACAAAGGCAATATGGATTGAGATATCTTTCACTTTATGTTTGCTGAACAGTATTTCAGTCAGCTAGAAGGAAAAGTGCACATGGCCCTTGTATCTGGATGTGTAATTAAAGGTGGATACAAAACCTGAGGGCACTGTGAGGGTGACTGATGCATGTAAAGCACTGTGACTGCTCAATCAGGTCACGTGAAGTCGGTCAGGAGGAACAGACGGATCCCATGAAGCTTTGCCAGACGTGGGTTTCCCTTGGGCCAGTCATCGTCTGACAATCACAGTGCCCCTGTACCTTGCATATGGTCACCTCATGCCACAGACTGTCGGTGTGGGGTCATAATAGGACTTTTCCAGTAGACTACATTTTGTTACTTAGAGCAAAGTTGACACTGACATGAATATAGACTCAGCACATACCTAAAACTCATTGTTTTCACTAGTTTGGACTGTTCGTGATAAGCACTGCCGCCAGTATTGTCCTACATTTCTTTTTTTGATTTCTTTCTGGGAAGGTACCCAGTTGTCCACTCATTCGACATTTTTTAAAAGTATTTATTTTATTTTGAAAATGGATCAATGATAAAAACATTTTGGTTGCGCAGTCTCATGTAGCTTTTATAAGATTGTAAGTTGCATATTTTAACCATATTGACCAAGCTTTAACAAATACCATGCATATGACGTATTTTTTTCTGTAGTACAAACAGTATTCAAACCAGCCGTGTGTGCTACTTAACATCAAGCACCTAAAACTCCATTTGCTGTATCTTTCCCAACACAAATTTCACCTGAGATAAACTTTTAATTGCATTTTGGAGAGCTAGAAAAGTGCTATAAAAGGAATGCTTTGGTATTTTCCTATCAACCAATAAAGCTGAAATATAAAAAGAATTTGCAGAGCACTGGCCAAACAAGTAGTGGCTGTAACTATTGTGTAATCAGGCTTGTTTCATCAAGGGATTTACAGTTCATTCGTTGAGTATAGAACCATAGAAATACCAATGCAAATCCCATTTATTTGACCTGTCGTGCATCAAAATTTAGGTTGACTTTTGTTACATTAAATATGGCATGATACTGTCTGGTACTTTTGAGCACTAATTTAGAAGTCCATAGCAAACCTTGCCACCTTTTTTGCCACCAGGATTTTACTCACTAACATTTGTATCATTATTTTGCATTTTGTTCATCGTAAACAGCATTATTTATCTAAAATGTAAAATGTAAAAAATATCAAAACGGCTAAAAGAAACAGAGTCACCAGCATTTCACCATAGAAAGTTGTAGATTTACATTTATTGTTGAAACATGGCTTTGTGACATTTTTAACACTACATGCATTAAGTAACTACGTACTAAACAGTGGGTAGGGATAGGGGGTAGGTGAAAATAGACATTTTCTGAGCACTGAAGCCTCAAATGCAGGACCAAACAGGATTACTCAAACATAAATCAATCAAAAACTACTTTGCTTAAACTAATGATGAAGGATAATTGTTATAACATAGTTAACATGCATCAGAAAAGTAAATTTTATACAATATGTCCCCTTTAAATGAATGATAAAATCACATTGACCAGTGGTGTAGGTCATTGAAGAAAGGAAGTGACACCCCTCCACCCTCTCAGACGAGGAAGGAATGCTCTAATTGACTCTACTGTGACTACAACCCAGAAGGCCATTCTTATTCATAATGACCCAACTCTGCTTATGTAATGTAATTGAATGTTTATACAGTTAAAGCTTAAATTAGTCCGGAATAGACCCTTGTTGCATTTACAGCGATGGACCAGGCTGTATTGAGTAGGCTTACAGGATATCTATATGAACTTATTATTATTACCTCAAACAAAACTATTTCCTGTAGGTGTTGGATGTAAGTTCACTTAATGTCTTATAGTTAATATCATTAACTATGACTAGATCATAATTCATAATAACGCCAAATATAACACATTTAGGAAACAATCCATCAATACAAAATACTGATACTAATACATATTTAGCCTAATGTATCGTATCTTCTGCAATAAATAGCCTAAATAAGTCACGTGACAGATTCTGGGTGCTGAAGCTGGGATTGAACTAAGACCGTCAAGTGAAACAAAACAAATACATTTTGTCGTAATTTATTTTCAAAATAAACCCGTGCACGAAGTCACGCGCAGTGTTTTCTCCACAGGCGCGTCTGTCTTTACTCTGACTGGAACGGGACAGATTCCCGTGTGGAGTCTGTTGCGCGTGATGCTAACTTGACGTGGCAGCCTCAATACTCTCAGCACTAGTGGAGAAGGCGTATTTAGAGGATGACGATAACACAGTGTGTGAGAGAGAGAGGACACTGACGCGACACCGCTGGAGCTGCTTTAGAGCTAAGACGTGGGGACAGAGAGGACCGATGCGTCAATGGCCGCAGCGCTCAGAAGAGGACCCTGCGCATGAGACAACCTGTGTGCCACATGCGTCCTGGAGATTGGCACCGAAATTCGTCATAGTTTATTGACGTTTCATTCAACGGAAGTTTCAGTCAGCTTTTGGAAGGTTTCTTCATTAAAGGGTTACCAGAATGGACGAGGACAACCAAGGTAAGAGACATTTAAGAGTTCATTCTTCCCACTGGCATTTGCCTTTTGGAAACTACACTGATCTACTCCAATAGAACTGGCATAACAGCGCGGCCATATGGGGCTGCACAACACAGTAAATGAAACGGTTTAAGCACCTTCTAAACCACATATTACTACAGTTGTTCATATGATTCTTTTTTTTTTTTACAATGTCCTATTAGGCTTGTCTAACTGCTAACCAATGATTGTCCACACACACACACACACACACACACACACACACACACACACACACACTGAATGAAATATTGTGCCCATACATTCATGTCCAAGCATGTGTTTGAGTTCACTCAGCAAGTACCTTTGAACCTACAGGTGCTTAAAGGGGTTTATGAAGATTTCTACATGCATTAGACAAAAACATGTAAAGGCAAAGGTGCAATGCCCAAACAGTGACTTGTGGTTTGTGTCCAGTCTTTACTCAAATGCCTGTACTAATCCTGTGATTCATACCTGTATAAAATCCCAAAGTTTGTCAAGTTGTGTGAGTTGCGTGTCTCTCCACTCCAGTTCTTGGCTCCACATGTGCAGTGCTGAGGGCTAGTTGTGCCGGATGTGTCTTGTGTTGGCCGTCTGGAGCACGGGCATAAGGCTGTCATTGTTGGCGCTCCTGGCATCCAGCGGTGGCAGACGTCAGCAGCATCGCCTCACAGACACACATATGGTGTTGTGATGCCAATCGTGTGTAGCCACAACAGCCACGGGCCAATGCAAGACACTAAACTGATTCAGATGTGAAAGATTTTTTAAGATTTCTCCTGTAGTCTTCTTGTTTGAATTGATTACAAGCTTGGTTTCATAATTGGAATTAACCTAGAAATTAAACATATAATTAAATTAGGACTAGAACAAGACCAAACCAAGTCTTCATCCGGACAAAACATCTCTTTAATTAAACTTTTCTCTATCTCCAATGACGATTAATACCGCTAACTATATGAGCAAAGGCGAAATAAACAACCAACTACCTAAAAGTGCATGCACGTGCCACATGAGCATATTTTAAATGAAACTTCCCATTTGAAATCTGCTTTCTCGTTATTTTGTTTTGAAACCATTTTGAAAGAACACACAAAAAAATGACTTTCTTTCATGTAGCATCGTCCCACCTCCGCATACTCCCACAAAAGCCTACTGCAGAGTGATAGAGCTACGGGGGCGGCCGACACTCACACTAGAAGGCTCGATCGACTCAGCGTGGCTCACTTGGCTCAATATGTGACATTCACTTCTCTTAAGGAGAACGTACAAAACATGCCAGAAAACTGCGAAGAACATGGGGTAAAGAGCTGGACTAAAGGAGGTGGAGCTGTGGTAGAAGAGAGACAGGGGGTGTATGAAGGGGGAGACAAGTGAAATGAAGGGGCTTTGCAAATACAGCCATAGACCAGTACTGTGGTGCTCCAAGGAGTTAGAGCTTTAGTTTTGATACTTTTGTTCGGTGGATGTGCTCAGATTATGGCGATATTGACAATTCTATATATATATATCTTTATGCGTTTCATGTCAATCCAAGAGAAATGTGTTAAAACATACCTTTAATTTAATAGTTGAAGTTTAAGTATCAGACGTATGAAATTACTGTAAATTAGGGTTGGGCAATTATCGGAAGATCGACAGATCGAGATCGAGTCATGTGAACTCGTCAATTATTTGGGAGTGGTTTTTGAATCGAGAGGTCCACAGTTGATCCTCTGTCAGTAAAAACATGTGGTTGTGAGCAGAGGTCAGACTTTGGTGGAAGAAATTTTGATATTATTTGTGTTAAATGGAACAGATTAAAAGTATGTGTCGTTTATGTTCATGAAATCATTACTAAAAGCCAATTTTAGTTGATTTCTGGAAAAACAAAATAAAATAAAAATTGAGGTTGATCAGTATTTTTTTCTTCATATGGCCCAGGGCTACTGTAAATCCACCTACAACAGTACAGAAGTAAAATTGTATTCCATACAATCTTCTCCATGTATCCAATATTGAAAATGTCTCGTTGGTAGAATTTATTTATACAATGTTTCTCCCGCTGTAGCACTGCAGCTTAAATGTGCTAGTCTACAACCAACATCACATTTACTCTTGTTAAAGATGCACGTAACTTCTGGCAGTAGTCCGCCACCTGCTTGTCTCCATGGAGATATTGTTTCTGTGAGTGGAGTATTCCAAGTTCGCAGTGAGAATGCATGTTTTTTAACATATTTATGAACAATAAAAACACCTGTACTTGAATAAATGCAAGATAGAGAAGTTTAATTTCATACTGTGGAACATTTCAGGCAAATAACATCTCCATGGAGACAAGCAGGTGGCAGAAACTTCACCAGTAAAGTTACAGAGTGCACCACATCAAACTAAACTGGGACTTAACTCGGAACAAACCTGGGCTAGAATTGGGCCTGATCTACATTAGGACTCAAACTAGTCCCAAACCAAGATCAAATTATGAACTATGTTTGTTGCATCGCTTAACCCGGAGTTTGATTTCTGAACACCAAAGGTACGCTCTCTGATGTTCTTTTACAGTATGTGCTACAGTTGCACTAGACTGGAGCACATTCAAATTTTGCATGTCATTTACCACATGTTTGTACACACAACAGCATCAGCACCTTCAGTGAATGGACAATAGGCCTTCACTCTGGTATCATTCAGTGGACTCTGGTATCATTCAGTGGACTCTGGTATCATTCAGTGGACTCTGGTATCATTCAGTGCAGAGAGAACTCATTGTAAGTTTGTGTTGTGAGCAGCTGTACCCACAATGTTAGGCGACATGTTCTTGAGTGATGTCCATATGGTTTGAATCGGGTTGCTGGTCTCGACAACGCGCTTTGTGACAGCTACAGACCGCTCTATTTGTACACTGTGAAATGAGCTGGATAAAGTTTGTTAAATGTGCTGTGTAATACATCAGGGGCTTGGACTTTCTGCAGTTTGGGGTTTATATTTTGATTGGAAGTGAGGTATTGGGTTTTTGAATAGTTTGTGAATAACTTTCAATTGTGCGGAGTGTTGATGCCTAATGATTGGTAAGATTATATATGGCATTTTCAGTCATATTTAGGGGTCTTGCTTCTGACTTTTTTGTGTAATAGGAACTGTATATCTGATTGTAGAAATAATTTACCCCTGAACTAGAATACTTTATCTTTAGTTTGATGTACTACATTTTCTGAGGCATGTGGTGTGTGTGTGACCATTTTTACATCAAATATTTAGAGAAGGTCACATGGAAATTAGGAAAAAAGACACACATATTTTGGTGGTAATGAATGGCCATAGAGTTTGTCGAGCAAGGTTTTATTTCCACATTTGATCTTTTTCATTTTATTATAGTATTTGCCATGTAAAATGCAGGAGATATAACGCTGTGCTCTTTACAGACACAGATTTTTGCTTTATGGAAAAATGATTTGTGTTGTAGGTGATGTGCACATCCTGTGCGGATGTCCCTCCTGTCCCTCTGAGAGCACTGCTTCCCCCGCCTCAAGGAAGATTAGGGCAAAACACAGTCCTTTCCGATCTTTCCTAAAACTATAATAATTATAGGGTTGGCAGAGCAGAGCTTCATTGGCTACTCGCTGCATTGCCCTGTCTCTTGTGTGTTGCATCAGTGGTTAATTATAACAGCCATACCCATGTGATCTGTTGCACACGGCCCACCTAAACAACACAATTTGGGCTGCACAAATGAGACACTGAAAACGTATTGTTATTTCAATATTGACTTTGATGGAAACTATGGATATATTGTATTTTCTTCCATCTCAATACCACTATATGATTTCTCTTAAACTTTTGATTTAGCCTCAATTCAAGAAATACAAGAAATTCAAAAGCTTTTAATTGAACATTCAATATGATAATACAACAGTCCAAAAACACAATAGAAATGAATTATTAAAGTGGGTATGGCAAATTGTGCAGTGTAACTTTGAATATGTTTAATTTTAAGTTAAAATGATTGATTTTTAGACATGTAAACTAACCTTTCACAAAGCGTGCATCTCACTGTATACATTTGTTTACCCCTGCTGCCTTTATCTCCGTGTGTGTTTCATCTTTGACAAAAAGACCAGTGAACACAGAAGAACCTTGTTCAATCTGCCCCTCCGTGATATCTGATAGCGCCTTACACTTACCTATAGCATTCCTCTGTCGGGTTAAGGTTAGACTCTGCCCACAAGAGCACGCTGGCCCATATGGAAGTGGGTATTTTCTATCAAGGACACTTCTGTACTTCGATTTCATGTTAAAATGAGACGTGTTCAAATCCTCTCGGACTTCTCTTCTACATTTAAAGCATTTAGGTCTTAAGTACTTCAATAAGAGGGCATGACACTGAAGTGAAAGAAGTGTTTATTATACAATTATACATTTGTACCAAGGTTTTCACATCAACATGAAGTATTAAGACTGTCAAAGGCTTGTGAAGTGGAGATAGGATATGAATTATGAAGCCAAAGTTTTTTTCTAGTTTGGAAGAGAAATCAGAGCATGCAAATGTCCCCAGCGGTCTGCAGCTATGTGCTAAAATGGATTTGAGTCAAATGTCCTGCTCCAGTTGGGCTGTTTTGGGATGAGGGGTTCATGGCCTCCACAGTAGTGCACACGTTTGTATAAATTGGCCCAAGTCTGTCGGGAAAGACAAGGCCGTACAGAGTGGACAGGAAGAGCAAGAGCTGGAACAATTATGTAACAGCACAGAGAGGGTAACCTGGTCACGATAAAGGAAAGGTGGATTCAATCACAGGGGAAAGAAAGTTGTATTTTGGGTTGTTTTGATCACTGGGGAAAAGATTTCATTGGGTGTTGGTGGCTTTGTTCGTACAAACCTTTGTAATTTCTTATATGAGTAACATGCCATTTTCGGAAAAGGTGAGCCCAGGAAGAAAATAAAGGCATTCTTTGTTTTTTCAATCAAGAATAGTTTCTGGATCCTTACAATCCTTAAAATATTACACGGCAAAGGAAATACATTTAGGACTGCAACTAAACGATTATTTTGCTAAAGGATTTGTATCGCTATTATTTCTGTGACCAACAAATTCATTTTATTGCGAAGGCCTGACATTTTTTTTTTTTTTTTTTTGTGTGACTCACCACTTTTTTTGTCCAAGCCAAAAAGTATACACATCAGACTAGATCATTTTCCACAATCTTTTTTATCTCGTAAGATATTGTAGGACGAGATCTTGTCCCGTAATTTTACTTTGTGTTGTGGTCCAACTGCTCTATTTTCATGTACTCACTGTTGCAATATTGTGAGTACTACTAGAAGATATTGCTAGTGAACAGAATTCTTCTTTTAGTTCAAATCGATCTATCCAGTTTGTACTGATTGGCCAAAAATGCAGTTCTGTGATTACTTGCGAACCTGTTAATAGCTTTCTCTCAATCCCTGCTTTGTTTTATCTCATTGTGTGTAGCTTTTTGTGCCTATCTGGTCACTTTCCAGTCTCTAATAGTGCTGTGGGCCGCTCCTTGGGGATACTGTGGAAAAACTACAGGATCCTGTCTAGCTTTTAGCGAGCTTACTCTATAGGCCATTGTGTCAGTAAGCTACAGCACTTTGCCACTTTTTGATTACACTGTTTTTCTCTTTTTGCAGAATGAGCGTATTATTCCAGGTTGGCTGCAAAATCATGCAAAATTCATTTTCAGGGGCTGAGTTGTGAATGCGCCATGGGCAAAAGTTCAATGGAAGAATCTTTCACTGTACACTGTTTTGTACATAATTCAATACTTGTATTAGAGTTAATGACCGATGGGGAAAAAAAAAAAAAACTATTCAGGAGATAAAGTAGGTTAGTAGTGCGAGTCTTGCCCAACTGTGAAAAAATACCTCACATTTCTTTCTCTTGTGGAGTAAATGTGTACATATAAGTGTGTTTTTCCACAGTGTTTGGCTTTATATGGTGATCTGGGAGGATTAGGCAAGGCTGTGAGTCCTCTTCATGCACATACACACAAATTGAGGGGATGAACCAGGTTATGGATGACAGTTAGTGGATTATAGGTCAGAGAGTCACACTTCCCGACTGAAGCGCTGGATGGATAATACATTCACGTGCCGTTTGTGGCATGGTCAGGTGTGGGAGATGTTGGCATCATAAATATCTTTCAAACACACAAAACGCTGAACACGACACAGAGCAAGAGCAAAAAGACAACAACAAACAAATGATAATACAAGCAACAGAGGACTTCCAATTATCCAAAAATCCAATCACAGCACTCTGCGTCCGGCGCACTAATCCCACCTGGTCCAAAGTCTGTCAAAATGGTCAGTTTTCAAATGAAGTCCTATTTAATTTTTTATATTATTTCGATAATGTTATAGTATTATCAGAATTGTGCTGAAAGTTTGAAGAATGAAATGGAAAAGTCTTTTTAAAAGTAACATTTTCACAAAATCTCCCATCAGGTATAAGGTAAATGGTCATCCTTAAAGTGGTTAGTTGTGGGGTTTTTTATGCTGTTACAATTTCCTTCCACACTTCTCTCATAAAGGAACTTGTGGTTTTTAGTATACGTTTTTCTTTGCACTTGCCAGTGCTTTTTTTTATACAGGCAACTTTATTTTGTAATAAAACAATTTGATTATTCCATCAAAAGTCAGATATTGTATTATGATAAAGGTTTAGGTTCATGAAGGAAATTCAATTCTGCATTTAGCCAAACCTTCAATGTCGCTGTTATCTAAGGTTGAACATTAGTGCCTTTTAGAAATACTGTAGAGGCTACAGATGTGCCAAAAATACACAATATTCACACAATTAGTCAAAATGTCTTTAAGATTGTACTCTGTTTTTTTCAGTAACTAAGAGAGAAATCAACAAAGTGACATTATTTCCATTTCCACCTCATGTCATTGAATGGTCATTGTTACAGTTGTGTTGCTTATTATTATTATACAGTTCATTACACAGCCAGTTGTGATTTTGGAGTTTCTTTTAGTTTGAGGTCAAAATGGCTCAGGTCTGCTCTTGATTGTCACTCGTCGTCCGAATATCACTCATCCTTTCTCACCATCACAGGCAGATATGATTGATCAGTGACTTCGAGCAGGTCATGACGCTAAGCTCTCTCACACATTAGCAGCGGTCGGGGCCTGGTTGTATTAAAAGTGATTTACTGGACTTCACACGTGTATTTAATCCCCACACTGATCTCTGGCATATTGAATTCATAATATATCGCTTGAATATTTAGGTTATGAGCCTTATCCCGATTGTGACAGTATTCTGAATATGACGTTTACATGCGCTCAGAGAAACCAGGATTCTCATGTCCCTGTTAACACGCAGACACAAAGTATCCTGGGTATTTAGAGTGGTAACTATGGCAACAGTGGCACAGATATGGCAAAGAGCTAAACGTGTTAGCAAGAAGTGAAGAAGTGAAGTCTATTCACCTTGTTAATTTTTTCTGTGATTACTGAAGTTAATTTTAAGTGCACAACGGAGGCTAACCAGCTACGTGGTAACTAATGCCTATAACGTGGATGTTTTCAGTCAAAAAAAAAACCACAACATTTTGCAAAATGTTTTAATAACTTGGTGGTTTCGAAAGTTTCTGAAACATATTATGAATATAATTATAGGTAGCTGATTAGTCCAGAGAAAGCTTTCAGACACTTAATCAATTTTTTCCCCGGAATCCCTATGGGGAAAATTAATGGAAAATTAACTTCCCGAACCAAGCGGGGGCCGGTCACTGTTGAGCTCCAAAAAGCCAACTTTGGGAAAAGTCATTTTTAACAGTGGAAAAATCCCACCGTTTCAGTTCAGTCCGAGAGCAAAACACACAGTTCAAAGTTGCCTGTTCTGTACAGCAGACGACTTGTTGATGTTTGATGATGAAATAATATAAATACCAAACCCTGGTAGAGGTTTGAGTCATTTTGGGAAATTAGCTGCTCCTGCCAAATATGTTTCTTCTGTCCGCTCACGCTCAGCACAGCCCCCGTTTTGAGCTATCAGGATACTACGTTTACATCCCACGGTTTTCTTGATACAAATGGAATATCGCATTGAGATGAACCCGGTTTCTCATAACCAGGATATTGTCATAACCGGGTTATTAAAATCAAGATATTGGACACAAATAAAACCAGAATACTTGACCAGAACTGGCCAGTGTCAGAAAAAAGAATATCAATATTATCTCTGTTACTAAGGAAGGTGATGGTGCCAATGAGTAAAGTATAAAATGAAGCCATGTTTAAATCTTGTTTGTCCCTGGGCACATGTCAGTGGGTGATTTTGAGACAACATCCGATGGTCTTGTGAGTTGACCTGGTGCAGTGGTAAATGATCAGTCATGAGTCCTCCATGCGTGTCCTTAGTATTTGATTGCAACAGTTTCTAAAGAGGAAGTGAAAACTGATGGGTTATTTTTCAAATGAGCATGAGATGATATTCAAATGCCGGATGCAGAAACGTGCTGATGTTACATGCAAAGGGGAAGCATGAGCTGTTTTCTGGTAAACCTCGGTTGCAGTAACATCCCATTCAAATATTCAGTCATTTCAACAGTTCACTGTAGACTTTGTTTGGCTGTAGTCAGTAGTAACAACCACAATACCGCAACAGGATTTTGGGATCATGTTAACTACTTTAAATACCCATAAAATGTAAAGTTTGTTTTGCAAATCTATAGTGACGCCAGGGTTGTCATATACTATACTGTATGCTAAAGTATAAATTACACGACCAATCTACAATTAAATGCATATGTAAATGAGTATTGATTTTATTTGGCCAACTAAACCAGACCTAGCTGGTTTCCCATTAGTTTATAAACAAAGCATGTTTGATATTTCTGTTTTTACAGTTGATTCCAGAGGGAGAGAAATTTAATCCGTTTAATCTGTTCAATAATATAATCACGATTATAGAGCAGAGGCTGAATAGGTTGAATCTCCTCATCTGGTAAACCTCTTAAACTGAACCTGTGAAAACGCAAAACCGGACCATTGCCTCCCACATGCAGCTCAAGAGAATATCATGCTGTTTCTTTCTTTTTTAAGGATTTTTTGGCCCGTAGGCTTTATTAGACAAGACAGCTTAGCGTGAAATGGGGATGAGAAAGAAGGGAGGACATGCAGTAAATTGTTGGAGCTGCGATTTCGAACTCACGACACTGCACCCGGCTGCACGTGGAGCTGTGTGCTGCCGCCTTAAACACTCGACCACTATGCTCTTTTTAACCTTTGCAGACCAACTTTCTTCTCTAAGCAAACTTTTTTCCCTTAACTATCAGTGATGTTTGTTTTTTTCCTCAACTTTCTCCAACAAAAACACTTGAGTTTTCCCTCCCTCCCAGCTCAGCTCACTGGCTGTCAGACCGTGGGCCGTGACATACTACAGTTACTTCCTGAATGAGTCAGAACATCTCTCAGTAGTACTTACAAACTCATCCAAGTGCTGACTTTGCTCGGCTCACCTAGACTTCAAGATACCATTTAAACAGGAAGTGTCGGCTTTCGAACAATACTATTTTTATTCATTATCTAATGCCGTCATCTGTATTGGTTCCGGCTTCTTGTCTTGTCTGCTGGCTAAGCAAGAAACAAAAGTGTTCATTGGGATATAGATTCAGATTTGTCACGAAAAATTTCCAACTTGATTTCAATTTGAAGGAAAACACCTGACTTTCGATACCGATTTCAATAACATGATAATAACACTCTATTTGTATGCCAAATAGTGTAATTTATAACATTTTATTCTTTAATATTACCATGTGGTCTTATGTTAGTTTTGGAATTGATCCAGGTTATTCTAAAACTATCGAGGAAAGGTTAAAAAAATATATGTGTATAAATATATTTATACATACATACACATATATATATATATCAATAGGGGCTGTAAAGTGTAATATTTTAGTGTCAGTGCCAAACCTGGATCCATTGAGCCGGTTGAAAGAATTTAATGTTTGAATGTGCCTTTAGTAAGAAATGTTTCTTTTAACCACTGAATTTAGCTTAAGGTTGGGTATCTGCACTGATGAGACACGAACCCCATGGTCACAAACTCTGTTCATTGTGAAGTCTTCTACCCAGCGAACAAATTGTCCTGAGAGCATCCGTGTGTGCTGCCGGGGTAAGGTGACATTGTGGGAAAAGATTATTTGAGTGATAAAAGCAGCGATGCAGTCTGGATTCACACAGGTAAAACTAAACATTTATCATAAATGAATAGGGGTGGTTTAAAATATGTTTTTCTTCTCAACAATCTTCCTATATTGATCTAATAATATGGTGAAAAAGACATATGTCGCTTACGTTTCATTTGTGCTGACACAGAATACAAGGACATTTGTGCCAGTTTTTGTGTCATTTGAAAAGGCCTAGTAGTAATTACAGAGATATTAACCATTAAGCAGGTCAAAACAAGGGAAATTCTACCATAGTTTGGGCAGTAAAGACAGATATTGAACGCAAACTTTAAGAAGGTTGTCGTGGACTCTGATGTCTTAAAGGAAGTTGCATGAAGTCTGTGACATCAATCAGCGACAAATGTCCAAATGTGCTCATAAATGTGCAAAGAGGAAGACGTCACTTTAACGCTGGAGTTTTCCTAAGATGTTCATGAATAAGTGACTGACGAGTGGGTTTTGTGAGGAGGCCGTCTCGCTCCAAGGGATTCTATTACCAAGTCTTTGAGCCTTTGAAGAATCAAACGCGCATGTTGTGTTTGATGTAACCTCTGATTTTTAGTTGTAATCCACTTTTCAGAAAGGCACTGTCGCAAATGAACAACAAGTGAGTGCAGTAGGGCCACAGAAGTAAAGGTTGAGATTTGGGCTGGGCGACATGACAAAAATATTGATCAGGATTCTTTTCCTAAAAGATCAATAATCTGCTTCCATTCAATCTGAATTTTGTCTTTTTAAAAACACCAATGGCTTTCAATGTTGATTTCATAAACATAAACAGACTTACCATTCAGCACAAAAAATAATCTAGTTTCTCCCTCCAAAAGTATAAACTCTGCTCCAAAACCACACTTATAAGATTTGCTGAAGATCTCTCCATTAAAAAGACTATCATTGACAATTAGAAATGACTAAATCTTGATTAAAATGTGAATAAATGCAGTCAGTTGTGATTGTGTAAGCTTGTAAGTAACATGTTGTAAATACAGACCATGCGTATTCCTTTTAGGCCCGAGCGCCACAAGCTGGCGAGAGGCCTTATCTCTGAAATTTGAACACTTTATACTTTTACAAACTCCTCCTAGGGCGTTAGCCCAATTACCCTAAAATTTGGTGAGACTCATCTTCAGGAGTGGACCATCAAAAGTTATCAATATTTTTCTTTAAAAAATGATGGTCTTTTCCCCAAATATTTACATTTTCAGTACACAATAATGCCACTCTTTGTAAAGCAAAGGGGAGAAGGTGCGATAGCCCCACGGATTTGGCAGTAGGTGTAATAAAAGGACGGCGCCGCCACGGGCCGATCATTGCCTATTTGCAATGTTGGACCTGAATTCAAACCAAAGATCTGTTAGTTCGAAGGTAAATTATTGAGAATAGCCTTCTACTTCTGACACTAAAGCAGACATTAAATCAATTTAATGCATTAAGTAATCTGTCTATTTTACTAATATGGATGAAGTTCTGTCTAATTCCAGCAACTCTGGACTTCAGAGGGGTCCCCTGCGGTTCCTTATATAATTTCAAATAGCTTGAATTATAATGGAAAAAAATAGAACGTTAATTGCTTCTAGAAAAGTAATATATATATATATATATATATATATATATTTATAATGTTTAGTGTTCTACAACATCTTTATAACCATAAAAAAAAAAATTATCTTTTATCGTCTTTACAGGATAGTAGCTATCCACGGGTAAAATAGAGTTTCTGAGAGAGAAAGGTTGAAGAGTTACTATAAATTATCCTGCTAATTCACAAAACATCCAACAAATATGTAATAAAACTAATGTCTTTAGATGTTGCATAATAAAATGTGCCATCGTAGTTTTAGATTGAGACTGTGGGTGGACCATCAGGGCTCACAGCACCAGACTGAGGTTGCAGCTGCAGAAATGTGGGATATTTCCATACGACTACAGTCATCTGTCAAGAGGCTCTCTCTGTGTGAGTGTCTGTGTTGTGTAGGAGTAAAATGCTCCAATATACTATGTCCAACAAGTGCCATCACAGCTTCCAGAACAAGCTGCTAAAAGCTATGGATGTGTGAAGATTCTTTTACACCGGCCACATTTATGTCAACGTTGGACATTGTTGTTTAAGACTATATGTTATACAAAATAGAGCACTGGTTTTGACAGGGCTGCGAGTTCAATATCAATCGCAATCAAAATCTAAATATGAAGCCTTGATAAGCACATTTTATTAACACGCAGCATACAAAAATGGAGAAACCTGCAGCTGTCTTAAAAATAAGGTGAAATCTTGTATAATTTGAAAAAAAATGTCTTTGTTGTAAATGATACATCCTTGAGAATGTTTGGGAAGATTTTGGATATCAATTTACTTTAAACAAATAAAAATGATAGAAATAAGATGCATCATACTACAATAGTAAACAGATGATTTGGCTTTATACCCAAGTTAGGGGGTACTTTAAAACAGGGTTTGTCTTGTATGTTTAAGTTGAGTTACATTTTTAGTTGCTATTAAGCAGATGGGTGTTTTTGTTCTACATTGTGGTACATTTATGTAATTAGAGTTTTGTGAGAAAGCCTTTTGCTCTAATGCTATTTATGCAGCGACTATTGTTTCAAACAGGCCATTTCTCTCATAGTTCACATCCCTTCTATTGTCTCTCTGCACGTCCAGAGAAACTCAGGAAATGCTTCACTTGCACTGGCTGATGCTTTCTGTTATCAGGTTCAATCTGACAGTCTTAGCACCAGTTCCACTTTCCACTAGGTTTGTGCAGAAGATGCTCAGATAATAATCAATTCTAAAATTAGTATCAAAATAAGTATTGATCTTGATCTATATTCAAATTATCAAACCATATGATAACACGTTCAATTGTCTTTAAAAAAAAGGTATTATTATAGTCATTGTTGTATCAAAATTGAGTTATTTTATCATATATTTTGTTATTAAATTCTCTATACAATATTTTAACTTGTTTCTCTAGATTACCCATCATCCAAATTCTTAAATGGACAAAGTGTTGAAAATATGTTGCTGTCTGTTGATATCTAATTGCTGATTATGGACATTATTATTTTTGTTATTACCATTCAGCATCGCATTTTGTCAGGTAGTAACTTAGCTTTGAACAGTAACCAGCTCTAGTTTAACATAATAATATATGATGTATGCCACAAACAGGTGACATGCTTTTCAGTTTTCAGAGCTGCCGTGGTTGCAGTGATTTTGAAAAAGCGTGATGTCAAAGTGGTGGGCCTTGTGATGTCCCATTAGGAGACAGTCGGTCATGTGGAGCCGATCCCAATCTCTATCTGCTCGATCAGTCTGTCTCTGGTCCACCGTCTACCCATCCTGATACTCATGTATTATTTAAAATATTTCTAAAAAGGCAAGGGGACATGGACATACATTATCTATAACAGGGTTCTCCAATTATATTTTCCAGGGGGCAAGATTTTTCGAAGGGCTAAGGTCCGGGGGCCGGACTACAAAATCCCACCACAATTTTATGTTTTATCTCTCTAAGATCCACAAACAACTCACAGTGGCACAATTCAACAATAGAAATCAACGCAGGACTTTACTTTCAGAGAAGTAAAAACATAACAATATTAAATGACTAAAAACCGGACAAAAGCAATAAAACCCAGTTTACCAGAAACTTGACTCACCTAGTGCAAAGCAGACCTGGGATAAGACCAGGTTTAAATCAAGACTAAATTAACCATATCTACCAGAAAAACATGGGTAAACTATAAAACAGGTCTAAAACAGGTCTAAAACAGGTCTAAAACAGGGCTAAAGCAGATCTACAACAGGACTAGAACATGTCTAAAGCAGGACTAAAGCAGGTCTAAAACAGGACTAAAGCGGATCTAAAACAGGACTAGAACATGTCTAAAGCAGGACTAAAGCAGGACGAAAGCAGGACGAAAGCAGGACGAAAGCAGGACGAAAGCAGGACTAAAGCAGGACTAAAGCAGGACAAAAGAGGACGAAAGGCAGGACGAAAGCAGGGACGGAAAGCAGGACGAAAGCAGGACTAAAGCAGGACTAAAGCAGGACGAAAGCAGGACGAAAGCAGGACGAAAGCAGGACGAAAGCAGGACGAAAGCAGGACGAAAGCAGGACGAAAGCAGGACGAAAGCAGGACGAAAGCAGGACGAAAGCAGGACGAAAGCAGGACTATTTTATAATACATGTCATTAGAACATTTGGTTCAAATGATATTAAAAAAAGTAAATGCCAAAAAAATCTCACTTTGCATTTAATTCTTAAGAACAAAAGCAGCTGTCACTAGGCAACATGCCCAGTATCTTGCATGTTTTTGGAGTTCTCTGACCTGCAGCATTCTATTAAAAATAGCCCAGACTGAGCATTGAAATATATGCAACATAATGAAATGGACAACGGGAAAAAGTTCCTGAAAGCACTGAACTGGTGACAACGGATCTGCACCTGAGAAATCATGTATTTTTATCTTTCCTTCGCCTCCATTGTCACGTTAAACTGTAAAATGTTGTGTGTTTTATTACAATCCAACACATATTCACGGAGCAATTAGCTTATGAATTTAGACACACCTAAAGCAAAAGTGCACGTCCGGGATGAGACCACCTTTCATAACTCGACCTGTGAAACAATCTCCACATCACGCACAGCGGTCTAAGATAAGATCACCTTTATTTGTCCCACAATGGGGACATTTGTTGCAACAAAGGGTACAGAAAACAGATTATGCACAGTATAATAATAAAAACAGATAACTTAGAAAAAAAGAAAACTCTTATAATCTTAATAATAATAATAACACTCTTATTTACAGCTGTCATATGGACAGAAAATATTGCACCAGGTGAAAAAAATTTAATAATATATCTTTAAGTATGGGAAACTGGGCCGGACCAAATTGCTATGGGGTCCGGATCCGGCCTGCGGTCCGCCTTTTGGAGATCCCTGATCTATAATTTTACACAATTATTTAATCTGAGTGTACATTTACAATTTTATTTCATTTGAATCAGTATTATGTACAAAATGTTTAACATACATTTTTGGAATGTTTAGTGTCCAGTAAGTAGACCAACTTCCCTTGCATCTTTTGCCCTCTGAACCTTTAACACGCTGCTGCCCAACGCTCTTTGGGTCAGGAGATAAGCAGTTGTTGACTTTAAACCTGATGACCTTTTCTGTCCCTGGAGGTGTGTATTACTACACGTCTGTTAAATGAATGACTAATGAGGCTTGAACAAAGTGCTTTTGGGAAAAAATGCTGGAGACATTTTTACAGAAAAATTTAAGATAAAAAGAAGATTAAATGTATTAAAAAACATAGAGGCCAATTGACTTAAGCATAATATTTAATGTGTTTGGTTACTAAGGAACGGACCAGATTTTATGTGTTACGTAATTTAGCAAAATCTAACTGAAATGACTAAAAGCTACAACTGACAGATAACATTTATTAACTGTTTCTGGCCATTTAAATAATGAAAATATTGTCAAGTCAATGACTGGCATGGTGGAGCATGTTTAAACACTAATAACAATACAAATAATGCACAATATTTGTCCTTTAATACAATATATTATTTCACAATTAAGGTAAAAGTAGGATTAGGATTAGGTTCAGAAATCATAGTCAAAATAATTTAGTTAAGATTAAAGTTTTGGGACAGGGAATGCTAGTGATGACCCTGGATGAAATGCCGAACTTTTCGGGAGTCCCTTCTCAAGTTGGGGAATGACAAGGTGAATAGAACCGATAAACTTGGGAAAGACATTCAGCAAAATTTACAGGATTCAATCTAATAACGCAAAACCCGGCATAAATAGTTTTAGACCGCCTGGTAATGTGTAATGCACACGATATAAACCATGCTGTAGTAAATGCGTGTTGGGTCACTTTCCTCTCAAACACAGAACACAATTGTTTTCCCAAAATGACCATTTGTCTAGCTCTGGTTCCGGCCGCTCTTGGTCAGCTGCAGTGGGAGGGTCGGAGGAGAGGTTTGCGCAGTACAGACGTAGGTGGCCCGCCGGGTAACTGTTCAGTGCACAATTACTGCCTTCATGAAGCTGCTTAACGCAAAGCCAAGAAGAAAGCCACAGTAACAGAGTGTAAAGATGTCTCGGGGGTCGCTATCTCTTCATCACACTCAACTCAATCCCTTTCACTTTTATTTGGCACCATTTCTAGGTCATAGTTTTACGCGCAGCAAGAAGTTCATTTAGATTTTCTGTCCCATGGTGTTTGTACTAAACCACTTTGAAACTAAATGCAAAGCTGTATGTTTACCAAGGAATTTTGCAATCTCGCTTAAATGGTAATTAAAGCATACTATTATAGATACTGGGAATAATTTTGGTGTTGATCGAAGACAATATCTGGAATCTAGATGTAAGATTTTTCAAATAGTTTTATTCAAATCTGAGAAAATAATCTATGATCAGTCTTAAAAAGGAACAACAAATTATTTTCCTCTGGGCACGTTACATGAACTAGTTTGCAACATAGAGCTTGCTGTAGTCCAACAGGCTGCATCGTTTATTGTCTCAAGTCCGCATTGGAACATAAACTGCAGGACATTTTTGCAGCAGAGTTTTTCTGTGTTTGTCATGCTTTAGTTGATCCTGTGAAGACTGAGGAGTGGATCAAAGCCGTCCAAAATGCCATCTCTTCCAGTCTTGCTCTCTTGACTTCCTTCTCGTCTGCGATAACCTACACCCCATTTACCACCAAGAAAAGCAACGACCGCTGCGTCCGCTCTTGCTTTTGTCCCTCCAAGAATAGGCACGAATAATATGGATTTTTGTGAAACCAATCTTTTGATAATTACAGTGAAAAGAGAATAACTTTAAACTTTTCTTTCATCCGTATTATTTACAGCCAATGGGGGGGTGAACAGTTGAATCGGAAAAGCCGATTATGCGTATGATTCTGTGGGGGGGATTTTGAAAGCGCACCCCCACTTTAAAGCATGGGGGCGGAGGCGGACAAAGGCAGATAGATGGAGGAGAAGCGCAATCTGGTACACTGCGAAAATGACCTACTTCCTGTCTCTCAAATGGATCACTGTGTTTGGATGTGTGGATAGAAGAGAGGAGAAAAAAAGAGAAGGAGAGGGGGGGTTGACGTGCCACGGTTAAATGAGCAATAAGTAGGTGGCTCTAGAGATCGCACACTGTAAAAATCGAGTATGCACGGTCTGTGTGTGCCCACCTGTGTTTAACATACCGTATACTGTTCGGTCACTTCCTCTTTGCTGTTGTTAATTAAATTGAATGGAGGTTTTGAATGTGCTTAACATCAAAAGGCCAATATTTGCAGTTCTGCCCTCACCAGATGTTAACCTTATGGATTCTGGCTTGCTTTATACCTAGGGATATCGAATTTAGTGTTGTTGTGAGAAGAAACACCACTATATGACGATTATTGACACAACAAAAACCTTAACCTCAAAAATAAATAAAATCCTTCATTTTCATTACTGTTCCAATTGAATGTGACCAGTTTGATTAAATCAAACTTTCCGAATGCAGTAAAGTAAAGTTACTGTGATAAAAACAGCCACATCAAAAGCACTATACATTGAAGTGTACTTTTTGGAGTACAGATTTAATTGAAAGTACTTTTTCTGTTTAGATTATGAGTCTTTAGTTCTTCTTCTTATTTTGTGACCTAGATAATCGCAATGATCAATTAACTGATTCATTTCACATCCCTGCCTGAGCATGAAAATAAATGTAAAATTATAAAAACGATTATTTGGGTAGTAAATGATCCAATTTTAAAGGTGCACTAACTTTTCTGGTGGAAAGTACGCCAGCAACATCTCTGGAAAAGTGCATTTCTTCACCCCCCCATAAAATAACAAAACAGAACAAAAACAGAGAACATGACACAGAGAGAATAAACAAACATAAACAGCATAAGACACCTAAACGTATAGTCAGCCATATTTTTCCGTTTAATCCATAAACTGTCAAATGTGTCCATTTTCAAATTCAGTGCAAACATAATGCATAATTCCATGCAAAAAGCACACAGTTACTACAAAATGCACCATTACCACCTACAAAGGAAGAAGAGACATACTGTATTATCATTGTATTGTGTGATTCATCCTTTAAAAGCCTCTTTGCTCCTGGCTGTGCGATGCAGAACAAGCATGCATCCGTATAACTCAGAACAGAATTGAATTATGTTTGTTTCATTAAACCATTTTTGGAATTAATTTGAGCTGTGATTGTAATCAACACTGAAATCTGATTATTTGCACACACAGGCCAAACTTGATGTGAACTGACGACAAAGGCTGTGGCTAATTCCCTCAATTTAGGTCATTGCTTAAGTCCATAGAGTGAATCACCACTTTCAAGTTTGTGCCGAGGCGTTTGATTGGCTGCCGCAAGTGTGAATTTAATCCCTATCCTTAACCCGGCCCCTCTCACTCACATACACATTTTTGATTCTGTCCTATTTCTCATCTACAGTACCTGAAGATCTGTCTGTGGACGAGCGAGATGAGCTGTCCAACATACGGCGCAGGAAAAAAGAACTGCTGGATGACATTGAAGTAAGTTACATCGACTGCTTTTTTACGTTTTGGATGCAGTTTCTTTTACGCATTTGCAGTTTGTCTTAAGGGTTGCAAAATATTAAAAGACATGCAATTTACTGTAACTATGTTGAATTTTGCTTAAGACATTAAAACACTGGAAATTATATGTATATGTATTGAATAAGGTAGTATTTATCTTGATTTCAGTATATCTAAAAAAGATTAGCCAATATAACAAGTAAGTTTGTTGTTATTTTAAGTGCAGTTGCATTATTTATTTTTTCAAGAAGTAAAACAAGATATTTTATGCTTGTTCCATTGGTAATTTTATCTTAAAAAGACAAGATAAATACTACTTATTTAAAGCACTCATTAACTCTTAATCTATGCAACTACAAGTCATTACTACTTAGAAGCAAGATTGGGGCAGATCATTTTTATAATTGTTTTTTACTGTTCATGTCATTAAGATTTTTTAGCAGTACAGACAATGTGACGGCAGAACTTGTTATTCATTTGTACCAACATCTGATGTGAAAACGAAGCACTGATTAGTTGTTTGTTGCAGCGGTTGAAGTTCGAGATCGCGGAGGTGATGACGGAGATCGAGCAGCTAACCTGCGTAGGAGAAAGGTGAGAGGCATCTTCTGTATTTGCTGTGTTTCTATGGCGCTGTCAGTGGAAAAGGTCACTTGTATATGGAGGTTTTACTCGTGACATTTTCTGCCATCACTTCGACTCTGGTAATTTGCTAAGAGGTTTATTCCGCACCTTAGTCATTATATTTGTTTAAATCCTTTTGGCACCTGTATGGGTTTGGGTTTATCAAATTTTAAATGCACAGAAAATATATACGAGTTTTATAAATGACCAAATTGCTGGTCAATCGGGATTCTAAAGTAGCTCCAAAAACAACAGCTCTTGTGGTTTTGTCTCGTCCGGTCTGCAGTGGCCTGTGTCTATCAAAAGTGGTCCATTAAAGGAAAAATCCGGAACTACAAGTGCCAGATGATACACATTGGGAGAAGTATTGATATTAGATTATGTCTGTGTCGTCTCTCAGTCTTATGGGACTTAAATTCATTGTAAAGAATAAGATAGGTATTAGTTTCAGGTCAGACTAGAGCTGCAAGACATATTACAATCAAATAGACATTTTAATTTGAGTAATCACAATCAGCCAATTACATAATTTCATCTGCAAACAATAGAATAGCCCGTCTCGTTATACTGTTTATGACACCTGCTCATCCTGTAGTTTAGACTTCAACAATCATACATCAAAATGCATGGGAATCTGGTTTAGCAGTTCATACAGTATTTCAGTCTTCGCTCACATTTGTAAGTTCCTGGATGTGTTTAAAATGTGCTCTCTGGACAGAATCCTGCCATAGACATATGAATTGCAGATTTAATTGCATTTAAATGGTGTAATTAGATATTTTTCTGAAATTGTGTAGACCTTAGGTCAAACCCCTCCCTCCAGGTCATATTCAGAACCTTGACCAGTTTTGCCTCTTGAATGAGAATGTTGAATTAAGTTATGTGTTATACTAATGGACGTAAAACATCATCACATTGTGCATCACAGTTTGAGGTGTCTGGTGCCTGATGTCTCTACTGTTTATAGCCAATCCATCTTTTCCAGTCTTCTTTTCTCTTTCATTCTTCTGACCCACTGAGCCAGACGACTCCCTCCTCAACCTCACACCTGTCATTTTCTGTTTGCACATGTAATCAGCCTTTGTTTGAACAGTGAAGGGGCTCCGTACGCAACTAAACATTACCCAAACAGTCTCTCATGAGCTGCTGTTTGATTGGCTGATGAGGTGAAGCGAGGCCGTGCGACAGGCGCTGGCTCAGGTGCAGAAGATAACAAGGCCCAGGCTATTTTGAGCAAACGGGAAGCACAGGCACACAGACACGTGACACTGACAGGGCAAAGCGTCTCTTCTGGGAAAGTAACATAAGAATGGGACAATATAAATACAGCTTTGAGAATACAGGGTGTCATTGAGGCTAGCTTGTTTGTGAAACATTCAATTCTGTAGTGTAGATCCAAAATATTATGTATGTAAAATAGTAGCAAATATACCTGCTCAGTGTAGTGGATTTGCTGCCGTTGCGGGAGAGAAGTTATTGTAGCCAAATGTAGTTCATTTACCTCTGAGATGATTAGATGATTTTTGGTCTGAACGTTTTTTTTCAAGCTACGTTTGAATCCAATGTAAACTAAAACCCTGGTGTAAAGAAAACAATGTCAATGCACGCCCCTTAACAAACTTTTTACAAACCGTCACGTCAACTCCTGACGCAAATATTTACCACCTGTAAAGCACAGCACCACGCCTTTAACGGCCACAAGAAATAACATCATGTTTACATTGCAGCAAAACCTCCCAGAGAAATAAACAGATCGCCATGGGGAGAAAGAAATTCAACATGGATCCCAAAAAGGTCAGACTTTCTTGAAATCAATACGAGCTACATTTTTGAAATATCAGATTAAAAAGCAATTGATCAACAATACAATAAGTCCTGACGATTGATTTTAAATTGCAGGGCATCCAGTTCCTCTTGGAGAACGATCTTCTCCAGAACACTCCAGAAGACATCGCTCAGTTCCTGTACAAAGGCGAGGGGCTCAACAAAACGGTTATCGGAGACTATTTAGGAGAACGGTGAGCTCGCTCTACTGAAGCTCCCATGCGTGAACTCAGACAAGAGCATAAAGCCCCAGGAAATTGGGAGTCTGGATTTATGAGGGAGAGCAGCAGTGACTGGCCGCTAGTAAAATAACATGTGGTTCTTATTGAAAGGATAGAGCTGTCAAAACAACAGGCTGCACACCACTCTGCACTGTTAAACCTGTATCTCCCTCAACCTCTGAAATCAAAGTGTTTTGTAGCAGCTTCTCAGATCCACTCTGAGCAGGCTCCCATCTGCCACCCTGAATACTGAGTTTAGTTAGTACAGTGTGTTTGACAGTGGTCTTCTCTCCAGGGAAGACTTCAACATCAAAGTGCTACAGGCGTTTGTGGAGCTACATGAGTTTGCAGACCTCAACCTTGTCCAAGCATTAAGGTGAGTGTGGACCAAAAACGGCAGCAAAAACAAAAACAGTGCCGTATTCTGTACCCCTTCAAAGGAAATAAATATCATGAATAAATAAACATTATCTTGACTGTTTCACTTTTCATTATAGTATAGACTAAACTTGCCTTGGGCTGGAGTTCCTCCTTTGAAGAAGCACATAAACATTTGTTTACTAGTAGGCCACTGAACTTGATAGCAGCCCGAAGCTTTGGTTTGTCTCAATAAAACAAAAAAATCCTGAATGCTTATTATTTTTTCATAGTTTAGTAAAAGCAGAGAGTGTGGGGACATGATGCATATGAAATCATCCGGGCTCTGGTCTTGTCCCATTAAAGATATTACCTTAATACATCTCCAGTACATAAGTCACAGTGTACTTTCCAAGCCTCAGATTTCATCAATTTTTCATGGAGGCATCATGTGTCTGTGCAGGCAGTTTCTCTGGAGCTTCAGACTGCCTGGTGAAGCTCAGAAGATTGATCGAATGATGGAGGCATTTGCCTCTAGGTACTGCCAATGCAATCCCGGCGTTTTCCAGTCCACAGGTATCACTTCTATCACACACACTAGAATAAACATGAGACACACTGACAACATGGGCTCACCCCATCCTCTGGTCTGGACAGATGGACAGTTTTAACCTACAGCGTGTGTGAGAGGAACGAGAGGCTTATTCTTAACTATTCTTTTGTTAGAATGGGAAAACTATTGGCGTAGTTGTTTTCTTTCTGCATTAGTGCACAGCCCTTTACTAATAGCTTTGTAATCAGTCTTAGAGTCTCCGGCCTGTTATAATGGAATTGACCAGTGGTCAATAGCACTTATTAGTGCAGTGTTGGTCGCTCGCTCTCAGGCCCCTCGCTCTCAGGCCCCTCGCTCTCAGGTCTGTCCTGTGCGTGTGTGGAGGGCACAGGTGACAGCTTGGGTCATGAATATTGATGCAGTGACACACGCTGAGTCGTTATTGGTCATCTCTGGCGCTGCAGCGAGGGGGCTGTAAATCAGAGCACTGGTGTGGACTGAAGTCAGTGTGCAGATGGTTAACAGGAGTTATGACCTGAGCCACACGATGAAGGCTTCTGGTGTGTGGGTCTGTGACTGCTCAGATTCTCTGGGTCAGTCACAAATGTTTGATTGCTCTTCCAGAATGTGTGGCTCTTTGTTGATTACATTTTCTTTTTATTTGACAGACTCCTTAAGTTTGTGATTTTGTGACAGTATCTTCATATGTATTAAGTAAATCACAATGCATTTTTGTTGACTCTAAACATAACAACATTCTGTTTGATCAAAGAAACACAAATAATGTACTTTTACACCGCCTGACCTCGTGTAATTGTCTCCACAGACACCTGCTATGTCCTATCATTTGCCATCATTATGCTAAACACCAGTCTGCACAACCCCAACGTCAGAGACAAGCCCCCTGTGGAGCGCTTCATCTCCATGAACAGAGGGATCAATGAAGGAGGAGACCTCCCGGAGGAGCTGCTCAGGGTGAGTCCAGACTCTCTTCACTGTCTCGTCAGAGGCATGACACAACTTTTAAAATAAAATTAAGATGAAGGACTTACTTACTGCTCACAACTAGTACTTTTCACTCTGTGATAATGTGTTATCCTCTTTGACTTGTTCTTGTGTAGAATCTGTACGACAGCATCAAGAGTGAACCTTTTAAGATCCCAGAGGATGATGGGAATGACCTGACACACACGTTTTTCAACCCCGACAGAGAAGGATGGCTGCTCAAACTAGGTTAGTGTCCACATATTTCTCTGTACTCAAATGTTATATTTTTCACAGCTGTTTCTCCTTAAGTTTAGTTGTTCTGAATACATGATAAATATAGCATTTGTGCAGCAGTTTATACTAGTGAGGTATGAGTCAGTTTGAATTTGTATGACATTTTCCCTCTCTTTATGTGCTTGAATAATAGTTGATATCCTGTTATGTAAAATGCAAAGTGCAAACTCACACCTGGCTCTCTCTGCACATTCCTGCACCTTTATGTCATGTCTCTGCGGCCTCATCTAACTAATAAGTACCAGTTTAAATGCCCCAGTGCGGCTCTTAGTCCTATGATTACATTCATGTGCTGGTTCTCCTTGGAGCCATTTACAGCAGCACATTTCTCAAACACTATACTCTTTTACAGACAAATTTCACACTAAAAATAAACCCCAGAGGATGTGGTGTTTTATTGCACTTGCATATTGCATACAATATCGTACAATGTGGAGGGGAAATGTGGCCGTAATAATTCAATAGTCAAATGCAAGGATTATTGGAGTGAGCTGCTTGAACACAGGAAAACAGGAAAAGAAATATGTTGACTAATGAGACTCTAGGTTCTTGTGCTTCCAGGAACTAATCAGGAATCTTAGGTCACAGCGAGCTTGCACAGACAATCACAATCATTTTGACTGGTGTTGATTTATATTTTGCGCTCTGCTCCCACCAGGACAGACTTTGTATAGAGCACACGACTTTGCAGCCGCCGCCAGTGGCTCAATCTGAATTGTAACCATTGGGACGTTTGCACTTTCTCTTTTGTGCTTTATGTGCATAAATGTAACATGTGCAGCTGTGAACCTGCTGTTGGTTTATGTGTGTTGGTTTTGTTTCTGTAAGTTCCTTCAGGGCAGCTGGAGGTGCCATGTTCAGTTACATTCATCTGCAGTTTTTACTTCTCCTAAGATGCGCCAAGATTTTTGTGTTTAAAAATGAATAAATCCAGAGCGAAATAATTTATAAGGAAATGAGTCATCATTTAACTCTGGTAAAACTTAAAACATTTCTGCATATTTCAGGGAATGTTTGAAAGGAGAAGTATTTAATAATAATCTGTTTTCGAGAACTTTATTTACATGTAATCATGCTCAACTTTCCATCAATAGTCTAAAGAAAGGACAATAGGCTGACTTCTGTGAAAATATTATCAAAATGTTATGTGTCAAAGGCAAAGAAATCACAATGAAACAATTTGTTGTTTACTGTCAATTTGTGATTCATGTTTTAAAAGCCAATCATAATCATAATGTCCTTCTTACATTCAATTTTTTGTTCCTGTTTTGTGGGAGCAGAACAAGCGGCCATATGATTCAAAAATAATGAATAGCCCATATTTGTAACTGAGTGGAGTGGAATAATTCAGTTATTCAGTTAGATTTTGATCCATTGCACAGTCACAGTGACAAGTTTTAATATAAGATTTTAGATTCACACTAAAATGCTGTGCCAATAGTTGTGGTGGTAGAAGTGAATGTCTGTTGACTTCCCTGGTTGGAGCCTGTCAGTCTGAGTCGCCTCTTCTTCCTCTTCCTGTCAGGGGGCCGGGTGAAAACCTGGAAGAGGCGCTGGTTTATCCTGACAGACAACTGCCTCTATTACTTTGAATACACGACGGTAAGTCATTTTCCATTAAATCGAAAGTCATCATTTTTGCAAGCTGTGCATTCATGGATGATTCAGATGAAGTTTGCTGACTTCATAATTGTTCGTTTTTCCTCTGTGACTGTAAGAACACTCCGGTATCAGAGTGTCCCTGCTACATCAGCACTGTCCTCTCCATAGCCCCGCATTATCCTTCATTACGTTCTGTCCTCTGCATGCACTGCTCCACACATGCCATTTAAACCAGGTCAAGCTCCTGCATCACTGATACTTTCAATATATTTGTCTCATTCTCCTAACTCCCTTCTTCTTTAGGATAAGGAGCCACGTGGGATCATTCCTCTAGAAAATTTAAGCATCAGAGAAGTGGAGGAGCCCAGGAAACCAGTGAGTTGAAAATTGTGTCATCCCAGATCTCCAGTTGATCTCAAATAGAGTCTAAAGTGTGCTCCTTTGACATTGACAGTGAGGGGTTTCTGACAGCAGCTTGTTAACGCTGGTGCTTTTTTGTCTCTTCTCAGAACTGTTTTGAGCTGTACAATCCTAATCACAAAGGCCAGGTGATCAAAGCCTGTAAGACGGAGGCAGATGGACGTGTAGTGGAGGGGAACCATGTGGTGTACAGGATCTCAGCTCCAACGCCAGAGGAGAAAGAAGAGTGGATCAAATCTATTAAGTAAGACTCACAGCTCTTTAGTAGAGTGTTATTCTGTGCTGCCCTGGAAACACAACACCTTTCAGTATTTGAAATATTAGGTTATGTGTTTGAATAATAGTAATTCTGAGTGGAAGTCTGTATTTAATGAGTTTAAGGAGAAATATAATGCTTTTTCATGTACTTAATATTGAATTATAACATAGATCATTATTTTACAGTTTTTTCATTGTACACTCCAATATAGACCTAAAATAACTTCATAATAGAAGCAGGTCCATTGACTTTCTGTTCAAAACTGCTGAACTGATAATCCCCCCTCTTCATAGTGACATTTCTGTCACTATAAGGGCTGCATTTTCTATTTTTCTAACAAATTCAGTGCAGTTCATAGCCTAAATTTCATTATTAAATACTACAATGTATTTCTCTGATTTTAGAGTAGTAACGATTATTCTGAAATACCATCAAAATGAAGAGTAACTGCACCAAAATACCATTACTAAAAATTTGAATTCTGAATTCAGTTATTATGCAAACACTGTTTTACATGTTTTTATTTTTGAAAAGTGTCCATGTGACATTTTAGAACAGGGATGTGGGAGTACTCAAGCCTTATTTGCAGGATAATATAGGATCACTCAAACAAGAATCAATCAAAAGGCAACTTTGAGTAAGATAATGACGAGGAAACACTGTTGTAAGAACGTTCTTAGCCCAATATGTCTCCTTTAACAAGTTTAATACAAGCCGAAATGCAAAGCAAAGAACTGCAGCTATGGTCAGCAAGCATTCAAAATGTACCAACAACACATTGAAAACAGCTCAAATTGAAGACATTATTAATGGTGTTACATATCTCATATATATAAAAAAAATTCTCTGGAGGTTAAATTAGAACCATCCTTCAAGCCGTGTATGCCACAGTGCAGCGCCCAGGGACTAATCTCAAAGTCTTGAACTAGGCTTGGTCAGGACTACCATACCTGGAGGATTTTACATATTGTGCATGTTTTCGTCTGATGGGACAAACAGGAGTGCCTTGTAGGAAACTCCCCCAGACACGGGGAGAACCATTCAAACTCCACACAGAAAGGTCCGGCAGTCGGAACCTTTTTGCTGTGAGGCGAGAGTATCTATAGGTATTCTCACTGCTATATTTCATTGGTGTACACTCCATTACTTAGTGTGTACCTCTCTTGTAAACATAACCTACAGCTAACCTTGCTCTCATTGACTTGTGTTGAATGCTCTATTGTTGTCCACAGAATATGGTGCAAAGTCAAAGACAGTTGGTTCAGTAGAACGGAGCGTTGTACAGTAGATTGTAATACAGAGCAGTCGCTCCACTCCTCTTCACTCTCCATATTCAAACAGAGAGAGAGAGTTCCCTTAGGAAGAGATGAGAGATTAGTCAGATCTCTGTAAACCCCTGGGCTGAGCCAGCAACTCCATAAAACCCACCAGAAGAGGGCACTTTATTCTAGTAGAGGTCTAAGAGGACATGGGGTCACGCTAACAAATAACTTGCATGATCAATGTAAGTGCTTGAAAAGTATCCATTTGCTGATGAAGTGAGTAATTGTTTGACTATAGTGAATAAATATTATTTCAATACCCTATCATCATGTTTTTGTCACTGATTTCTATAATCATATTTGTTGCGGTTGGTGGAAAATTACAATTATTAAGTGTGTTGCTTTTGGAGTGTGACAATGTAAAGGGAATAAAAGATATCCGCAGCAGGGGGTAGAGCCTCTTCCTCTTCTGTGCTAACAGGATTTTAAAGCTGTGAAACTGGTCCCTTCAGTGGATCCCAAATAGCTTCCTGACTCACTGCAGTGACACTGTATTACTGTTCCCTTTGCTTCAGTGCAGGTTGTAAAGAGTCCATAATCTCGAGTGGCATTGTTTGTCCTCTTTCCGAGCCTCTAACCTGCAGCAGTGCTTCCTCCACGCTCCACAGAGTCCTGGGGCAGGGATCATTGAGATGTTCCAGCAAAACCAGTGGAAAAGGGAAAACTTAGGGAGGGGGGTCTCCTCAGAAACCATGGAAACCAAACTAGGTCACTGCATAAAGTTTTTTTTCTTTTCTGATCTAGTTAAAGCAGGGGTTTGTGTAAATGTGGCTACATTTACATATCAAAGATGCTTGAGTGTCCTCTCGTGTGGCCTTCATATTGTATCTCATTAATGTGCTTTCATTGACTCCAGGGCCAGCATCAGCAGAGACCCCTTCTACGACATGTTGGCCACCAGGAAAAGGCGTATCGCCAACAAAAAGTGAGCGTGGACAATCCTCCTCAAACCAGGACACCATCATCTCACAGAAACTGTCCAGTGTGCTGATTGAGAGGACTGCTACACTTCAGGCGCCTCACTGTGGGCCTTCTGTCAGTGTCAGGACAGCTGCCATGTTTGCATGTGGTGACCATAGACTATGTTTGTTTGTGAATGAAGTGTGCATGCTGTTAGTGCACATGGCACTTAAGAGATCGTGTGCTGCAGCTCCACTGTGTTTTATCAAATACAATTAAAAGGTGCAGTGGAGATGGACAGATGTGATGTCACTCTTTGACCAGCTCACGCTGAGATCTCTCCCGGTGTCATGTTGAGTAACCTCAAAAACAACAGCGCTGGCTCAGGTTCAAGTTTAGAGTAGACGTCAGCTGGCCTGATTTCATGTTCGTGAAAAGTGCAAACGTTTTATATTAGTTCTAGATATGGTGCTTTTACAAAGGCTGAGGAACTCCCTGAATGCACTGAAGGGGTTTATCTGTGGCTTTGCATTAGCCTAATGGGTACCAGTCTAATTAAGCTCATTTCTCCCTCGTCTTTGACCTGTCAGTGAAGGTCAGCGTATTGTTGTAACCTTGTTTGTATTTGGTTTGTAATTCTTTAATCAATTGCTTGCTTTTGTGTTCATCTTAAACTCATATAACCAGTTGTTGATTTGTATTTATTTCCTTTGTGAAACGGTTTACTCTCTATAAATGTAATTCCCTCTACACTTAAGTTATGTGTGTATATATCATGTATAGGTTTCTCGTCTCTGTTGTAGTATGCATATGTGCGACATGTTCGAGCCGATTGGCAGAAGTTGCATCAGCTGATGTTTGGGTTATTGTTTACTAAGCCTTAAACATAATCATATAAAATACATAATGTGGATGAGATTGCTGAATCATTAATAAGCCATGCCTGATGTAAAGTGGTTATATTTATGATGAAGACTATAGAAAAATGACTAACTGATGCAATGTTTATAATATTAGCAAAGTAATATCTAATATTGAAGATGATGTCAAAACTATTAAGCAAACCATTAGTTTTCTATGTGTGATTTGTAAAATATATGAAGCCTTGTGCCAGAGGCACAATATTGTACTGCCCATTTGGGCAGTCGTTATTTTATATCCTGTAAAATCCATTGGTAACATTGCACATGACATGTATCTACATAAAGAATATATAATGCTAACTGTAGCTGTATGGCCTATTTATTATTGATGCTGATCTTGACCTACATATTTGCATTGATGAAATGATCAATGAATTACAGAGACTTCTCACGGGAGAGCTCTGAATACTATAATACTCTGTCATTAACACGTACTAATTAATTACCTGAAAGAAGCTTCATTTAAGACCGAGCAGGAAATGAACAGACTCTAAAGCTCCCAGTGGGAGAGCAGACTGAAAGTAAAGAAAGAATGAGACAACAGCGCCCTCTGGAGTTAAGAGTGAGAACTCAAACTGAGCACTACCAGGGTTTATTATTATTCCTTTAGTTTATATGGTTCCTACCTGATATAATTAAGGAGAAAAGTCCACATTTTGCCACATTACTTCTAAATGAAGCGTTTTAATAAAGATGTGGTTGTATAGGACATTTAAAGTTGTTGGTATAACACTGTTTTGCAGAACAATGACTTATTCACCCTCAAGTATAAAAGACATTCACATTTAAGGTGTGACAATATGATGTCAGAAATATGCGCTCTTCAGAACCAGTTTATGACACCAACTGATATGTCAGTGTAGAAACAGCGCCTCCTAGAGGGGGAACATATTGTATTTACAGTGGACTGTAACAAGCCCTAAACTTCAGCACTGTTTCAACAGGTAATGTACAATATGTCTACAATATGTGCCTACAATATTTGGGATTTCCAACTGGAACTAAGAGATGAAGGGCTGGGCCTCACATTTCCAATGTTAAAATGTCAAACAATAAAATTCATTTGAAAATTGATAATTCTGCCATGCTTGAGATTTCCCACCAAACGTGAACATATATAAAATACAAGCAAACATAGTTCTTTCATAATCACAGTCAAAAGTCCCTCAGCACGGAGAGGAGGACACTTGGTCGTACTCGGGACATTTGAGCAGTGCGGGGTAACTGGTGCTCATCTGGAGGGACGCTTCACTGGAGATGTCCGAGGGGCTGCGTCCTCGAGACCAGGCCTCAGGGTGCAGGAACTGTCCCGAGTGGTCCGAGCAGTTACTGAGGCGCGGCCGGTAGAAGGCGGCGTGACGCGGCTGGTACATCTCCTCAGCAGAGTATCGTTTCATGAACAGATACACCGACATAACACCAGCACTCTGTGGGAGCACACAAACAAACAAACAATCAAACAAACACTAATGATGCTGTAATAAACGCCTTTTACAGGTACTTTCAGAATGTGACCACTAGAGGGCATAAGAGATTTCTGGAAACTTAAGCATCAGCACCATTATACTGAATTTCAATTGAGATATAAGTGAATAATACAATACCTCCGTGAGCAGGAAAGAGATGGCGGCAAAGGCAAAAGACCATCCATACTTGTAGGAGAAAAAGGCCTCACTGTTCTTGGTCCGATTCAGAACTTCATCATTAATACTGGAAATGTACAGCACCAGACCCACCACCAGAGCCAAGCCTAAACAAGCCAGAAGAAACAAAACATGAATCAAAGAACATATTTTAATTGTAAAATGAACCTAAAGAGCAAGATAAACCTGAGAGGATGAAGAAGATCCCGGAGACAAAGGCTAAGATGGTGCGGTGTGGGCGAACGTGTCCAATGTTGTTCAGGACAAAACCGATGAACATGAAGAACAGGCTGACCAGAGGAAACGGGGTGGCCGAGCGGATCATCTCTGGACAGAACAGGGAGAAATCAAACATTTAAGTGGACATTTTTCTGAGGATATAGACAAAGTGGATATTGATGGGAAAAAAGACATCTGTTTGGACAATTCAGTACATTTTTTTTTCTAATTTCCTTTTAGCACTGTTTATCTGGCAGTGATCCAGGACATTCGGATCATATCACTCCCCCAATCACCTTCTTTATGCAGAAAAAAAAATTAAATGCAGCAGCCTATTGTTTATAGCCTCATTTATACTTCTTCTATCCACAGTGAGCCTCTCCACAGGGACAGACAAAAAAAAATATGTTGCTATCTAATTTTGCATATCTCCAAAGTAATTGTAAAATATTAGAATGTCCAGTACATTGACTATAATTAAAACTGAAATCAAAAAGAGGCAGAAATGTCTCAGTGTAATCTCCCAAACAAGGGTATAAAGTATAGCTATTTCTGCCCTTTTGTGGTTCATTTTAGAGTCCACTCACATTGTGTGTGTTTGATACTTGAACCTCAACCTCAGGCACATTTTAACTTCACTGCTGCATTGCTTAAATATTGTGTGAATGTTGTCGTAGCACTGAGATGCAAAATATATATGTTTTTAAATTAGCGATTCATTTCTGTCAGCCCTACTTTTTACTATTAGAAACCAAACTGTAACTTTTTTTTCTGTTTATCTTTTTTCAAAAAAAAGCGGTTGCAGATTTGTACTCCCCCCCACTGAGCACATTCACGGTGGACTCAGATGTCAGCTGCACATTCATGGGCATGATGTGCTCGACGGTGAAGCAGCGACCAGTTTCTTCACCTGAGATAACGAGAAAACAACAAAGAAGGCGACGGAACTATATTAGACAAGATGAACTAACAACAAAACAACATCAGATTTGAGATAAAATGGCAGTTTAAGAAAGCATGACAGGAAATGGATAACGGGCAGATGAAGGGAGAGAGGCAGGAGCGGGTGGAGCAGCAGGTGGAGCAGGTGGAGGTCATGTGCTTTCACAGGGGGAGAGGAAAACACAAAGGCACGAGCCAAAATCACACGACGACCAACTAATCCTCTCAATAATGTTCGGCTTAGAAACTGTTCGATAAGCAGTTTTGTAACGTTATCCACCAGCGATTTATAATTGATACCTCCAGCCTGGATCGTTCTTCATCTGTGATACATGAGCTCATTCACGTGTTTCCTCTGTGTCCTTCGCAGTCGTGCACTTGCTTTTGCTTGTTTTTGTCCCGATTTTAAATACGGGCCAGAGATGTCAAGACTGACTTTGAGAATCGTGCTTATTCAAGACACAAATAAAATCGCAAGTAAGAAAAAGCTAATAAACTGACCATTTTAGAAGCGAAGTACAGTAGACCGTACACCAGAACGTAAAAAGCATTTAAATCTGTCTGTTCATACCACATTAACTCTTAATTTATTATTCAGAAAGTTCTACTTGATGAAGCTGTGAATTATTGTTGAATCGTGATGTTTCTTTTAACAATAATCGTAGCATTTGATATTGTGACATCTCTAATATGGGCTTCGATTAAGACTTAAAGACTTACTTACAGTTCCAGTTCAGTCTTTGTGTTTGCTTAAGTTTACATTAAAATGCGTAACAACAATCAAATCAAACTTCTTTCTTTAAAATTTCCTTGAAGTTGAATTCTTGTCATGCGTTTTTTTCCTTCAAACATCAACTGATATCACAACTTGAAACAGGAATAATTAATAGTACTTTTATCCAACCATGTATACCAGTCATGTATTTCTGATGAGAAAAATATGTGTAAAATATGTGTAAATATAATCTTGGGGTGAGTTTTCAGGTCCCTTCTTAGCATCGTCCTCTCCTCATCTTTCCTCTGCACTTCCACATCGGCTCGTGGAAGAGGACGTGTGTTTCCGTTGACTTTAGAGTGAATGTCCACGCTGTCGTCGGCACTGATGACCTGTCGCTGTGACACAAAGAGCCCCAGAGCAGCTGCCACATTTAGATTCAGGCATCAGATGACTTTAAACAGAGTGTAACCTCAGGGCGAACGCCATGTGACTCGTACTACTGACACTACTGTGAACTAGCATTGTGTTTGTGGTATGGACTCTTGTGATTGGAGGGATTTAAAGAAGACATATTTCGCTTGAATTAATAACCTACTTGTCATTTTACATTGTGTTCATAGTTAACCGCCATATTGATCTAAAACAGCAGAATAATAGAAACAGGCCCATTGACTTCCTGTTCAAAACTGCAGAACCGGCATTTCACTGTAACGGCGCAGTAGATTTGTATTTACCGGTACTTTTTGTCAGTGTTGAAAAGTGGCACTTTTTAACCTACTCGCTTGACCTGGAGTCTGAATCGTTTTAACAATCACAAGTCAGTAAAGAGCAGAGGGCAGAGACAGGAGGTCGAAGAAAACAGGAATTTTCAATACACGATTACAACGTGCATGAATCAATCAAAAGCTTATTAGAGTCGATTTTGACAAAATGTTAAAAGGCCTATATTATAGACTCATTCAAATATAAAGTTAGTTAGTTCTTATTATGTAAAACCCTAAATATGTTTGTCTGAACTACAGGGTTTGTGGTTTTTTTTTTTTTTTATCGCTTTAAGGCTTTAAGAGTCAAACTATTTGATCCAATGAGGTTGATTTGGTCGTTCTGATAATTTATTTAAATGGTTGTGAGAGCCCATGGGACTGTAAACAGAGACAAGGGGGCCTTTTTACTCTGCCACACCTTGGATACTGTCCAAAGGAAGTCGGACTGCAGATGGCGCTGTCATTCTGCCTCTACCGCAACTAAGACAGCGCCAAAACCTGTAAATCAGCTGACAAGACACGTCACAGCGACGTCACATGACACAGGAAGATTGCAGATGAGCAGTGGAAACAAAAACATCTAAATATCTCATCTCATCTAAACCATTTGCTGAACGTGACTTTTAAAATTGCAAGTTCAATTTTATTGTGATTAATATAACTAACTAACACACCTGGTAAAACGTATTTGTCAGGGGCAGAGATCAGCTGTGAACTTAATTTCTCTACAATATGTCTGTATAAGCTCCATCTGTTAAAAGTTCCTCTGTTCGATCCCCTGTGAGACACAAAGCGCTCACCGACCAGGAAGCAGACCCTCCACAGGCCTGAGTGCAGCGAGCTCTTGATGTCGGTGGTCTGGTTGAGGGGCAGGATGACGCCCTCTTCCAGGTACAGCCAGTAGTCTGTGCTCACGGCCACTCCCAGCAGCCCCAGCGCGCTCAGGGCAAAGACGCTGCTGAGGAGGGTCAGAGCCTTCCTGCTGCACGCACTCATGGTCAGAGAGACACAGGCCAAGATGGAGACCAGATCTGGAGAAACATCGGAGGGAGATTATTGTGGTTGTTCATATTTTTAAAAAAACATAGAACAATAACAATCCATTTTTAGGAATACGCATTTTCAAATTGATCCTTCATCCAAGAACCCTGTCAAATCCTCTGCTCATTTCACATGAACAGCAACCAACATTTTTTTTTCTTCTTTTAACCTACAAATTGTTACTGGAATTTTCCCTTTGCTGCTGTTTCACACCCATCCATCTTCTTCCGCTTATCCGGGGCGGGGTTGCCGGGGCAGCAGTCTAAGCAGGGATTCCCAGACTTACCCCTCCCCAGACACTTCCTCCAACTCCTCCGAGAGGATCCCGAGGCGTTCCCAGGCCAGCCGAGAGACATAGTCCCTCCAGCGTGTCCTGGGTCTTCCCTGGAGCCTCCTCCCGGTGGGACATGCCCGATACACCTCCCCAGGGAGGCGCCCAGGAGGCATCCGGAACAGATGCCCGAGCCACCTCAGCTGGCTCCTCTCGACGTGGAGGAGCAGCGGCTCTACTCTGAGCTCCTCCCGTGTGACTGAGCTCCTCACCCTATCTCTAAGGGAGCGCCCAGCCACCCTGCGGAGGAAACTCATTTCGACTGCTTGTATCCGCGATCTTGTCCTTTCGGTCACTACCCAAAGCTCATGACCATAGGTGAGGGGAGGAACGTTTATTTGTAGAGCACAATTCGTACACAAGGCAATTCAAAGTGCTTCACACAACAGGAAAAAAATGCATTAAAATCACAAAGACATGGCAGAAATCACTAAATCTTAATTTAAAAGTGCCATTTTCAAATAGTTCACGACATAAAAGAGAAGAGTGCAAAGAAAAGCATTTCAGTCATATGCACAGCCAAACAAAACCGTGTTTATCTTAGATTTGAACATTGCCATAGCTGAGGGGAGGAACGTAGATTGAGCTGTAAATCGAGAGCTTTGTCTTTCGACTCAGCTCCTTCTTCACCACAACAGTGCAGCGACCGCATCACTGTAGACGCTGCACCGATCCGCTGCACCGATCCGCTGCACCGATCCGCTGCACCGATCCGCTGCACCGATCCGCCTGTCAATCTCTCGCTCCATCCTTCCCTCACTCGTGAACAAGACCCTGAGATACTTGAACTCCTCCACTTGGGGGCAAAGACTCCCCACGCACCGACCCACCCCAATGATAAAAAGGACCACAAAAAAAGCATATATACATATAATAAATATGATTTACATGTTTTAATGTAATAAACAGGAATCTGAAACCCATGAATAGCGTTCAAAGATGCGTGTGTAACCCGCCCATGCACGGGAACAAAATATTCAATTATTCCTTTATTTGACTCTTTTAGCGTTAAACTGAAAACCATGTCTAATGCAAGCGTTTGCAAATGTAAAAACAATTATTTGTGTTATCTGCGATTACATGCACACTCAAAATCTGATTATTAACAGATTTTGGAGTTATAAGATTACTTAAATGATGTAACCAGCAAGATCATTATTTCTTTCTAATCGTGGTCTTTCTAATTACTCACTTCATATTTAGCTTTTTGCATGCCATTTAAATCCTCTTAAAGGTCCATAAATCAGATAGTAATCACATTTTGGTGTGCATGTAAACGTCAGTGTGATTTCCAAAGCTTCATTATGACTAATTTCATTACATTAATAAGTTTCAACTGTTGCCACTTTGAAATCTACTGTAACAAGAAAAATAGATTGAAAAAAATATGGCAGCCGTCCATTTTTGTTGACTTGAATTGAAGTGACGTCTCAGTAACTGGAAAGATTTAAGAATTGAGATCAGTCAACATGCAGAACACTAGTCAATAAGATAGCACCAGTGTTTAGTAACTTGAGAGTAATCCTAGACCATTATTGTGTTATATTTAGACCAGGCAGCAGTTAAAAATAGCAGCAGTGTTTCCAGTAAATGTAAAAAGATACTGAGCGTGACCCTGTGTCAACATGACTTTTATGGATGTCCATCAGTGAGTGTGCTGAAGAATACAGAAGTAAATCATGAAGTCTGGGGGCATGCAGCTTCTTTACTATGAACGAATACAAATGATCACATTATGAAAAAACAGGCATTTTTATGGCAGGAGTCCCAGAAGAGGAAATCACATATCAAGATGGAAATGTGGTCTCAACTGAACTTCATTTGTAGTGCAAAAGGCTTCATTTGTAGTTTTAGATGTATTTATTATGAGCTACAATAGTGGGAGAGCTCAAGGCGAGGGGACACTTAAAACTAAAATTGAAAACTAAAATGACCAAAAAGTCATTGGCTTGAGAGCATCGATTCCAGATCTGTTTTATTCTTGACCAAATCTCAGTGCTCAATGTTAACACTTGCAGTTTGCTGGCTGCTATTTCAAGTTAACGCAACACTACATCAACAGGCTATGTTGAGTATCACTGTTTGTGTGTTCATGCATTAGTATGAGTATCACACATATTGGGAACTTAAACTGCGTTCCACCATCTGTTTCTATCTTAAATACTGTGGCCCTGTTAAATCAATACAGGCTCAATTTACAACAGTGTTGATAACATGCAGGCTTTGTATTAGACATCCTGCTGTCGTGTACTTGCAGTTGAAGAATGTATTTTTAATCATTGTTGCCTTACAAGATACGGACTAAAAAACAAAGAAGTGCAAAGAACAGTAAGGTAAACAACAACATTCCTCAATATTACCATTATATTGATATCAGCAATTAAAACATATGTTTCAGTTGTTGGTGTTAAACTGTTAAAAAGGACAAAAAGAAGCCTGAAACGATATTGTTCATTTGAGGGAAATGTTGCGCACAAGAAAGTATTTGAGAGTTATGACGAATTGATAAAAATGAAAACATTGTGTGCATGTTTTAGCGCTTTGCATGTGCTCTGTGAATTGTATTAATCAATGTGGCAGAGGGAAATATAAATTGTAGTTTATGCTTACCTGTTTGAAAAGTCAGTAGCCTGTTGTGTTAATCCTTCAGTTCAAGGAATTGCGCTGTAGATGTTATGTCAATTATCAAGAAAAAGGCAGAGGCGTTTTACAAAAGATAAGTACCTGCCGCGGTGCACAACACACGCGAGGCAGCCACAAAGTGCGTGTGGTCCCGGAGAAACAGCGCGCGCACCGCTCGTCTCTCTCTGCGGGGGCGGGACCAGGTTCAGCACTGGACAGCTCTTCTGGCGGGGAGAGAGCAGCAGGGGCCGATGGGAGCCGTAGTTCTATCTGATAGATAACGGTGATTTAGCCCAAAGTTACCTTAACTATTGTTTACTGGGAAATATTAGCCGTTTATTTCAATGTCATTACATTTTGAATAGAATGACGTAATTACGAATTTACGAAAAAACATGGTCAAAGGACTTGAAGGCCTTAGTGATTTGGTTGGGTTAGTTGGGTTATATATATAATAGCCTAAGGAATTGCTGAATGAACATAGGAAGACATCTCAATCTTTTTCAGTATCCCCCAAATCTTTGATTCACCAGGCATTATAGGCAAAGAAATATTTTATACTTTATTGGTGTATCCCTAGGGTCCCCGTACCCCTGGTTGGTACACTTCTAGGCAAAACGGAGCTAGTCCCTTAATGTGAGACTTAATGTAGCCCATGAAGCTCAATATCAGCGTGTGTTCCTATCTCTTTAAATGCACAGACCTTTACTCAGACGACTATTGGCTTCTGTGCTTTTACAGAATGCTGGAGGCATTGAAGTGAGTGACATTGATTAAACAGGTAACGTGAATAATAATTATCTCATTACCATGGATACCTGTCAGGGGTGCAAATGAAGTGCCTTTTCCAATTTATTACAAAGCCATATCGATCTCGGAAGGGAAATTATTTAATCATTAGCTTGAAATATGTTTAAAAAAAATAAAATAATTAACATTGCACAGCTGAGACAGAGCAATGAGACATATTTTATAGTTTATTTTGTATACACAGTATCCATCATAGCACAAATAACAGAGGAACAAGAAGATTGAGGATAACAAAGCAGGGGCAGTGAGAGGAAAACACAAGCGTCCCTGTGGCTCTGTAATTACACCTGTAGTGGTACTGTACCCCAACATTAGCATCTGAGAATCTGATTATCACGGGCCTTTCCTCTCTGTGCCAGTACAACTTCTCAATGTGAGACATGTAAACATTCATCAATCTTATTTTGGTCCAGACGAGTGTGTGACACCAATTTACAAAAACTACATGTGGGAATTCAAAGACATTCAATTTGGCAGTTTTAAGATGCTGTATTGTATTGTAGCTTGCCTCAAAGTAGCAAAAAACCACAAGTTATACTCATGAAACAAAGGACCTGTTATGGCACGAACGTAAGCATTAATACATTGTTTATCACTGTTTATAATTCAGCTCTTGAGCCAAAATGGCAGGCTACATGAAGCACTGGGAAAGGATGCGGAGCAGGAAAGCATACAATACTTGCTGGTTTATTTCTTGTAAAGTTGGAGGCTCCATGCTTCAACACCAGGGGAGTTTTCAGTACCATGCAAAGGTTGTTCACATGCTTCGATCGCATGCACACAAAATACACGGAAATCCTTATAACTAAATGTGATTTGAGTCCATAAACAGGAGAAGGCGGTCTGTTAGGCGACCAAGGCAAAAAGGGCATCCAAATCACGTACAGGATACGTGCTGCATATTCTCTATGACACAGTAGTAGAAAACAAATGGATACAGGAAATACATATAACAAGATTTGCTGATACAAAGCTACCAAAGATTCTGCCAAACTTTTTGTCTAAACACACAGAAATCGTCAAATCATCTAAGATAGTAAAAGCACATTCATTTTGTTGTATAAAAATATTTTTTGAAATATATTTTTACACAAAAATGGTCGACAAAGGGTAAACATCTCTGGACCGAGAAGTTAAGCAGAACATAAACAGGAACATAAGCATATTTTATAGACATTTTAGAATGAGACTTTTATATCTTTACAACTAAAATACATAACATAGTTTTTATCATAATACTAACCTTTACATAGATACCAGACCGTAGATTATAGAGTCTACTGTCAATAGAGTCAGAAAAAGAGTATAGAGAACTGCTTTGTGCATTAACTTAAAACAAACGTACTGTCTTTTAACCATGTTTTTCTGACCCTATTTGGCGACTTTATTCTGCAGTTTCTGTCACAACATAAATAGTTGGTTACTCTAAGACTTACTGTATGTGTGCATTTGACAGTAGCTCGAACAAGATTTCTATGGTGTTGAGTTGAAAATAGAGGATCATTTTAAAGGAGGCTGGAAATGCTTAATTATCCACTTTGGCACGCGTTATGCTTTATGTGTAACAGTATAGTTCTATGTTCATTGGTGTGGAAATTAAATTCAAATTAAAAGGTTCAGAAAAGAAAAAGAAACAAGTTAAAACAGTGCAAAATGTAAATAATAATAAAACACACCATGTAATAATCTGAACTATTACCTAGATTTTTGCATGAAACAGCTGTTGTGTAAATGTGCGCTTGTTGAATAATGTTTGAAATGGTAAACTACTATATATATATATATATATATATATATATATATATATATATATATATATATATATATATATATATATATATATATATATATATATATATATATATATATATATATATATATATATATATATATATATATATAAATATAAATATATAAATCACAGTTTACACAGTGGTTCAATGTTTCTGGAAATAGAGGTCTTGTGTGAGAATACAGCATTGAGGAAAAAACCACTAGACACAGTTATACACAGGAAAAGCTCACATGTATAAATAAGTATTACGTAAAGAAAATAAAAGTTGGTTGAAATACGTAAGGTTTACAGGGTGGTTTTGACCTTTATGTAATTAGCTATAGTGACTGATGTTGATGGCAGATGTCTGGGATTTGTAGTTTTTTTTGGAAGAGTCCATGTAGTTCCTGCTCATACCACGCTGTGCAGTGACGGGGGGAGGAACTGAGTGTTGATGTAGGAGAAACCTGCAAACTCGCTCTGATCGATGTTGGCGATCACCAGTTGGTCCGGCGGAGTCAGGACGGGCTGGGTGCGGGTGAAGAACTTGTCAAAGTTTTCAGCGCCTTTGCCACACTGAAAGAGAACAGCGATACATTTAGTTAAACATATTGGTTAAATGTGATATTTATTTCTGTCAGACTTTTGGGTCAACAACAACAACAACAACAACAACAACAACAACAACAACAACAACAACAACAACAGAAAGGGATAGTAAGTGTTCCATTTGAGTTAACTAGTCCTGAAATAATAAAACCAGTAAAATCAAATCAAAGCCCGATCATAATCTAGTATGTGGCAACTTTCAAACTTTCTGAATGATAAATGACAAAAAAGGCAGATACAACATCATATTTTGATTTACTGTTTTGGAATGTAGATTGAATAACGTTTTTAGTTTTTACAGTTATAATGTGACCTGTATAATTACGATTATCAATGAACATTTGTAAATGCAGATCACAGCACGTCTACTTTGCAATTAGGTTTTCTGTGGCTTATCACATTAAAAGAGATCAGACACTGTTAGATGTGTTGGACTATAATTATCAGTTTGATCTGGAGCTTGTAACTTAAAAGAGTTTTTGTTGCTTTTATTAGAGGGCGTGCTGTCGGTCCCAGAGGGAAGGTGCAGGGAGATGTCAAAGCGCGTGTGTAACCAAGCAGAAGTTGCAATTAGATCATAGCCTCGTCCGCAATGGAGGTCAGGGCATCAGGGTGGAGTGTGGCTCTGGGCTATCATGGCTCTCAAGTTTATCAAGACTATGTTTACCTTTATTCACGAGTCAGGGAACATTAGGGCTGCATGATATAGGAAATGATTGCAACACAATAATGTACTAAATGTATGAATCAAACGGCATCAAAATAAAAAAGCAGCAGAAACAAAACTAAGACTAAATCATGGCTAATTAAAACTTGATGATAACAAAATCACTTTTTCAATATTTTTGTTTTTTAAACTGGGGCTGAACGATACTGGCAAATAATTTTCAGTAATTGTGTTTTTCCTGATGCCGATTGTGATTATATTTGCTATAAGCAGCTTTTATACAACTTTTATTTAAACTTCCACTTCCACGATCTGCTGCTGGATGTTTTAAACGTGTGTCTATTGAGTCTTGAGGTTGCCCCAGCTGCAGCCACCAGTCGTTTAGCCTGACACTGAATCCTCTCTGCTCACACCTCTGCCTCCTCCTGTCACCACTGCCTTGTGCAGAGTCCCTCCGTCCTCTGCCGGAGGGACTCAGGCTTGGGGATTATAAATAGCCCTGTTAACAGCAGAGTTCCCCCACTGTCCACTCTACAGCCATAGTAAATGGTCGTCTTAGTTAGCGGATGAATTAGGCTCTGTTCATACTAAGAAGAAACACGCTAGGAGACTGCTCTCTTCGCTTTGTGTGAGCTCACTGACTGCGTCACCTCAGTCTCCAGTGAGGCACACGGCGACATCTGAGGCTAAGACTGTTGATATTAATGTTGCTCTATTTGAAAGCGGGCTGGGTGATCGGTCTCTGGAGATATCCTGTCTGCAGAGAGCACACATTTGCTGTGTATCTATCACGTCTCGGTCGTGTTGTGACTATGTGTATTTGCCCTGGCACTGTCGGCTACTTAATGTGATTGCTTCGGTAGAGCAATGTTTCTCAAACTGTGGTATGAGCTTTTCTGATGGTATGCTGACTCCTCTTGTGTTTACTTCAGGTAGTGTACGTTTTATTCACATTTTTGCTCTTTCTTGAGTGTTTTCTTAGCTAAAACTACTGTGGCAATGAGTTATTGTTACTTAAGACCTGGTTTAGCCTAATTATAGACTAGGGAAAAAACTTAATGGTGATAATTTTTTTGGGAGCTTTTGTTTAATGTGTGCCAAGTGTGTTTTGCAGTGTTTAGTTGTTGAACTGTTAAAAAGATGATGTTAATGATGATGATATTATTTAGAAAAGAATACAAAAAAGTTATGCTAATCTGCTTTTCAAGCAGGCAATCAAAATGGTTCACAATTATTGTGTTTATTTTAGTATAGAGTTGGGCAGTTGAAAAGATACGCATTTACATTTGTGGCCAAACCTTCCTGTAAATGCCAGATCGGTTGCGCCTCCCTTTGGATGGGAGACCACTGTGAAAACCAGGAGCAGCAGTGGCTCTAATGCTAATGTTCTGTCCTTGCCTGGTAGGAATGTGAGTGATTGGTGGTAGTCAGAGGGGCCAGATTAGCAGCCTCACTTCGGTCAGTCCGTCCCAGTGCAGCTGTGGCTACAATAGTACCTTACAACCACCAAATGTGTAGTGAATGAATACTGCACAAAACTGTCTGGACAAGCGCTATGTAAGACTAATGCATACTATTTTAAACCCTGAACAATGGATCACAAATTTAAATTGAACGGCTGCATACATTTACTTAGCAGTTACTCTTTTTATTTTTATTTTATTTTTTATTTTTTTATTACCTTTTGCCACCTCTATAAAACTAATTGTACACACCACTTTAGGCTTGAAGGGCGGCTGGATCTCTCTGTTTGCGAGGCGCTCCCAGTCGATGCGTCTGAAGAAGGCCTGCTCCCGGATGTCTCTCTCTCCCTCCGGGCCACACCCCAGACGCTTGGACGGGTGCTTGGTCATCAGCTAAAACGACACAAATACTGAGATTAAATATGCTCCTAAATCATAGTCATTTTATAGGTGGTGTTACAATGATTCTCTAATGTATTAAAAGTATTATTAACATAATGTTTCATCAGCCAGTCTTTATGAAAGGCTCTCGTTTGGTTTTGGTGTGTAATTTCACCACACGCACAGGGAGACTTGTTTTTGAATGACTCAGGCTACACTTTAATTGAATCCACTTTGGTGTGAAAAGTGAGAATGAAAACTCATTTCCTAGTGGGTAAATAAAAATGGACAGGAACGACACCACTTCTATGTGATAATACAGAAGCGGCCCAGGTGGGACGCACGAGGCAGGTGTGTCCCAAAGTAGACCCTTTTCTCTTCTAAACTAATCAGCAAAACTTTACCTAAATTTAACGAGTTACATTTTGATTCATTTTTTCTTTTTTTTACTATTTGAATTGTACATCTAAGAGTAATTGTATCAGACCTTTTTTACTTTGGTTACATCTCTTCTCACTGCAAATACGCATAAAACATTTTATAAAAACAATCTCATGAGTTGAACATGTTTCACCATGTTTAGTTTGGTCTAATCTAGTCTTATTTCTTGTTTCTGGATTTAAGTTTAGGATCAGGAGACGTTGTGGAGTAACACTTACTCCTTTGCAGATGGACACGGCTTCTTTAGACATGGATTTAGGATAAGAAACGTTGTGCTCCATGATGGACTGGAAGAGCTCGTCCTCGTCTTCACCGTCAAAAGGAGGCTGAAGAGCGACAACAGTCACAATGTTACATTTTTCTTCAAAATTCAAAATCAGTGATAAGCAAACTTCACAATGTGCATCGTAAAAAGGAAATTATACTTTGACACTGTGGTAATGTGTCTGATTTTTTTCTACAAAGTAAAATAGATAAATAAAGGGGTTACCTGTCCAGCGAGCATCTCGTACAGAAGAACTCCATAGGCCCACCAGTCCACTGACTTCCCATAAGGCTGATACGCTATAATCTAAAACAACATTATTAATTCATGTTTAATGCATCGAAAATATCGTGAGATGTAAAAACTAATCTTGAAGTCAAGCCAAGTCAAGTTTATTTATAAAACACCCGTAATGACCAAAAAAGATCACATAAAACTATACAAATCTCACCTTGTGTTAAAAGTAGTGCTGTCAATGGATTCAAAACTTTAATCCAATTAATACCACTTTTGAAGTGTGATTAATAATGATTAATTGCACAGCGCACTTTCTAAAATGTCATTATTTAAAGGTCTATTTTGACGTATTTATGCACATTTTCTTAATAAAATCATGTAATTATTTCACAAATCTAAATAAATAATTTAAAAGCCCAACTACAATTTAGGTCTGTACATACTGGTGAAGGGGTTGTTGTGTGTGGCGCATGCTGTTCCGCCGGTGTTTGGTTTGCTCTGCTGCTCTTGCATTTGTAAACATCAGCCGCAGACCACTCTGCAGCTGATGTTTACGAGTGCCGAGTGGTGCGGTTTTGTTTTGCTCCGCACAACGAACTGGGGACACCGCAGGGATCTGGAATTGAACAACGTGTGCTCCGTGACAAAAACAAAACTTGCGTGTGTGGTCAGGGTACTGATGGATGGTTTTAAGTGTAAATTTAACCATGTGATGTCAGCGCTGCTCCTCCTTCTCTCAGGTAAACCGCCCTGTGTACTAATCTAAAAGAGCATGTTTGGTTAAAACAGACCATGTGATTAATCAGCGTCAATCCATGATGAATCTCGCGTCGATTTTCTATGATTAATCATAAAATCGTGAGTTAACGTGTTAACTTTGACAACTTTAGTTAAAAAGCCCCTGCAAACAAGTGGGTTTTCAACAAAGACTTTCAAAATATTCAACGAGTGGGCTGTTTTAAGCTCTGAGAGAGCCATTCAAACATGAAAACCATCAATGAAATCTTTAAAATCAGCCCTGTAGCTGAGAGGGAGCCAGCGTAATGATGCGGGGAAAGAGGCCAGGACAGCACAAAATATATGTGTCATATTTCCTAATGTCTCTGAGAAAAGCCACAGCAATAATTAATTTACAGTAGATATACTGAAAAGAGCAGCAGCGATATCTTTTGGAAACTCAAAACCCACCGTCATTAGATAAAGCTGTCTATTTCGAGGAACAGTAACAATGGGATCTTTTTGGCTACCAGCCAATTTGCCTTCCCACTTGCTACGCCCCCACACGGAGACACACGTCGACTCTAACACTAATCATGAAGACAATCCCGCGCCGAGAGGAACCGCAGCTGCACTTTTCAAATGTTCACAGTTCACTAAAGAGCAATTTAGACGCTCTGCCGCCGACATATATCAGCACCAGAGACAGATATATGGCTCATAATGTGACCTGTGAAATGGAAGAGGATTTTGTTTTATAATGTAAAGGGAAGTGACTCTCTGTTTCATGAAGAGGCAATGCAACAAGAAGCTATGGATGTACTGCATGTAAGTGAATTATGTTAACAATGTTTTTGATCTCAATCTAATATTAACACATTTGCTAATTACATCTAAATCTCATAACAAATCTATTACATGTGTTTTGTTTATAGATGTATTATCAGTGGGACAGTAGTAATGATTCTCTACTCATTTTGGTTGCACATCAATAACTTCACAAATACAGCTTAAAGGTGCACTAAGTAACTTTTCCGATGGGCGGTCCGCTTGTTTTGCTTGGATAGCATTAGACTATCTAGCATTTATTCAATTGCAGGGGATTTTGTTTTGTTAAAAAACCTTGTAAAACAACCTTACTGTGAGTGGAGTCGCCTCTCCACAGAGCTGACATGTAACTTGACCTGGAAGCCTCATCTGCTTGTCTTAACAGAGATAGAAAAGTTTAATGCCATACTGTGGAACATTCCAGGTAAATCAATAGCATCTCAATGAAGACAATCAGGTGAAAGACCCTCTATCAGAAAAGTTACATAGTGCCACATCTATATCTATATTAGTTCTACTTCTATGTACTACACAAATAAACGGTATGGATGATTTCAAAACGACTTTATGAATGTATATGAACACATGAGTTGAACATTTTGTGAAATATGAAGATCTGTCTCACCTCTGGAGCGATGTAGTCGGGTGTGCCACAGAAAGTGCGCGTGGTCATGCCTTCATACATGTTTTCTTTGCACATGCCAAAGTCGGCGATTTTAATGTGGCCTTCTGAGTCCAGCATCACGTTGTCCAGCTTGAGATCCCTGCAGCAGAGCAAAGTATTGTATATATGTCCCAATGTTATGTAATGTTTAAATTCATATTCCTTCAGTTATCGCAGCTCCATTGTCTGTTGTTATTCTAACTAATGTGTCGCTTAGATCCAGCTCAAAATAAAGTGAAGATGTCACCTTTAGGCCAGATGGAAATGTTAAACAATCCTTAGCTGAAGCAATGAAACGCACAAAGGGGCCATAAAATATTAGTGTTTATGATCTGGTGCGCTAGACTGAGGATAAAAATGAAATAAAAAGGCTTTACTGGAATGTAAATGACATAATTTAAAGTTATCTCTGTATTACTTCTTGGCTCTATCTGTGCTCTTTCACAAAAGTATTCTTACAGATTACTGCCCAAAGCATGTACGTCCAAAAGGAGACAAATGAGGCATTACACTGACTTGTCCAAAAAGATCACCAGTGTCCAGTGATCCTTGTCAAAGCTTTTCCTGCCTTTGTCAGTGGACATCGTTTGTGATCTGGGTGACATATATATTCAAACATTTGTGCATACCTGTAAATGATTCCTCTTCGGTGCAGGAAAAATAACCCAACGGCAATCTCTGCGGCATAAAATCTGGCAAAAAAAAAAAAAAAAGGTATAGAATCCAACATGAGCTATTTTTTGTCTCTGCCTTTAATCTTAATTAAAACATACACTGTTTGTAATAATCGGAACATTTGTTGATATTCCACAAACCATCTGAACGTAAGTGCAAAAGGCTATTGATTTATCTTTAATGAGGCTCTACACCACCACAAACAGAAAAGAAAATCTGGATTTAAAATTAGTTTTTAATGCTTTAGCCTTTGCTTCCAAACAAACTGCAATTGAATACAGTTAAGGCTAAATGTAGAATATATTAGCTATTACCTGTGTGTGGTTGTGTCTGCTCTTCACTGACAAAAAAAATCAGTCTAACGTTCAATACCATGGCAATAAACAAGACCAAAACTTAACCAATGGATCAAACTGAATTAGAACGCAAACATAATCTGCATTTTATCTAAATATCCATATCACCAACCACAAAACTAACAAATGCTTATTGTCCTTACACTGCCTGTGGCTCTTTGAACTTGCCCATGCGCTGGATGTGATACATGAGGTCGCCCCCGTTGATGTACTCCATGACAAAGTAAAGTCGGTCCTGGAAACAAAAGAGTATCCTGTATAATGACAGCTCTCAGCTCAGTTTACATTTTTAGTCAATTTTCAGTAGCAGAAAACCAAAAGTGTCCCATGTATTAGTTAGGGAGGCTAAGGATGGTCCAATATGGATCTATTTATTTTTCCAGACGCTAGGATTTTGAAGCTAGGAAGGACAACACATTGATGTTAAATTGTAATTAAGTTTTAACATTTTGCTTTTGTAAAATTACTAGAAATTACACTGCCAGACCCCCAAAAAAGTCACCACTTTATTTAAGCAAATCCAGTAGGTCCTCTCCTCCTACTGATAACTGCAGCATGGGTGAGGATCTTTCAGCTGAAACACGGTATTCAAACCGAACTGATGCAGTGAGTGGCTTCTCATTTCTGAAACAACCATGTGGTTGTGGTCATGGAAAAGATGTCAGTGTGTTTGAGAAGGGTCAAACCATTGGCCTCAAGCAGAGACAATATCTAAGGAGAAGCAGAAACTAATCTACTGCAGATCTGAACCCCAGTGAGAGTGTTTGAGCTGGAGAAGGCTTTGTGCAGTGGTCACTCCCTCACATCAGCAATACAAGATCAACTGGTGAAAATAATGCAACACTGGACGGAAATAAATATTTTAATATTGCAGAAGCTTATTGAAATTATGCCACAGCGAATGTGTGCTGTAATCAAAGCTAAGCCAAGCTAAGCTAAAGCTTTTTCTGTGGCGACTTTTTTCCCCTGACAGGCAGTGTATATTTATCTCTTGCGTGTTTGTATAAACATACAGCCATATTTTTAGCTTAATTGCTTTTCTATTTGCATTTGAACTCACTGTCCGCTTAAAAACGACAAAAAGACACATCTGATGCTCTGTGGACAAACTGGGAATGACATCTAGGCACAAAAAGACTTATTATCTATGAAAACATATTGGGAATCTATCTGAAAAACAAAACAAAACAAAAAACCCTCAGATATCACACGTACTTTGATGCATGTAAGGTTTCAGTGAGTCTTCCTTAAGTCGCCCTGTCTGCGTCCACTGCTCACGTCACCGTCGCGTGTGGCTTTATATTCATAGTTGGTCTCTGCTCTGATATTTAAGGCAGAGGCCGGTAATAACTGCAGCTGCAGAGAGTGAATGATCGATGATGGTGATGACGATGGCACTTACATACCAGAAGGAAACGCTGAAACAGTGATGAATGGCCTATTGTATAAACTAATAGAGATGGGTGTGGGTCTAAGTACACACCACCGTCTGGAAGCAGGAGTGCAGCTGTGTCAGGAACGGCGGCTTGTCTCTCTGGGCCAGCACTCGCTTCTCCACCATCGTACATTCAACGTCATCATCCTGGATCACCACGTCTTTCTTTAAGATCTTGATTGCGTACAGCTCCTCGGTAGACTTCATCTCGGCTAACATCACCTATAAACAGATACGATGCAAGGGTTTAACAAATGTGAATCGAAAGTTCATCATTTATGTTTTCTTCAGACCTTGCCAAAGCTGCCTTTTCCGAGGAGAGCCAGGAAGTTGAAGTCGCTGAGTCTGACCCGGTCCATGTTCCCAGAGGGCAGGCTGAAGCGCCGATGGTCCGATGGTGTGATCACTTTCTTACCGTGGCCTAGCTTGGCTTTCTGTGAAATAAAGTGCATTGTTTTGTTAATCTCATTATAAGATTCAGCATTATTTAGGTAGAATCACAGAAGAGTCAACTTAACTGTGCTCAAATTGCAATTGTGGACACAAAAAAAAATCCATAGTGTGGCATTAAATAATGGACAATGGGCTATTCATAGTTTTGTGTTGGGTTTGAAGAATGTTCTGGGGTTAAGATAATAAAACTAATGAAACCATGTGAAAGTGATTATATTGAAAGCGAAAAAGAACCAGTAAAACAACAGATCAAATGTTTTACTGTTAAGACTTCTTTGTAACTCAGTGTACTCTTAAAGGAGACATAATAGGCTTTTTTCAGGTACTAAGAATTGAACTACAAAATAAGTAGAGTACATTTTGTTCCTTGTAAATGGCAATATTGATCTAAAATAGCTTTGTACAAGAAAGACTGTTCAAAACTGCAGAACTGATAAGCCATAGTGGCATATCACTGTAACAAGCGGCAGATTTGAATGGGTTTTACTTTTGAGTGGCTATGTGACATTTTATAACCCTATGTGTGCCACTCATAGTCTTCATTTTTAAAACTATTTCAATACATCAAAACAGGGATGTGGGCGGAGATAGGGGGTAAGTGAAATACGAATTTTGTGAGCACTTAAAAGCTCATTAAAGTTGATTTTACATAATATGTCCACTTTTTCAACTGTAAAACCCCACATTGCCAGATCTAAACCTTTACCATGGTGAGATTTGGATGCATGCGCGTTTTTCATACAGGGCAATCTTCTTTTCACTATAATTTTTTAGGGGAAACTGCGAGGTGGATCAACAGCAGGGGGCAAAAGCAGCCATGGCTCCCTGTCGCTATAATGTCAGGCCTGCCAGGAGACAAGAACTAAAGGGCAGTTAGGGCCACACCTGCCCCCACCTGCCCCCACTAACCACCGCACCATCACCATCGCACCGCTGTCTCTGTCTGTTGGTAGGATAAAAGCCGTTGCCAGGGTGCCGGCTTCATATTTAAACGACTGAGATGAAGTCTGATTAAACTTCCCTTTAAGGAGAGACAATTTTCTGGATATTATGGCTAATTGCTGTCATATTAATGTGAAATAATACATGGATACAAACAATTTATGCTTCAGTGGGTGGTCAAAAGTGTAGCATCCATCTTGAGATGAAGACACTGACCAAATGTGTTGAGATGTGGCATGCACAGAAGAAGAAACCTGTTAGTTAGATAAAGAGTTAAGAGCCATGCATGTCCAAAAGGCCTTCTATAGTACAGACTATAGAGGAGGGAGCACACTTCAGCCAGTTCAGCAGGTGCAGTGCAGAGGAGGAAAGACCGTCATGGATTTACTAACAATGTCGCCCTCTTGTGTTGGGAACAGTAAGTACATGTGTTAGCTGCTCTGATGCTTTTGTATAATTTTCCATAAAGCTTCTATTGAGCCTTTACAGGTTTAGAAACAAAAACATTCCAAATTCCTGAATGGGAGTTTCAATGGAAAAGCCGCGATTAACCACAAAATATAAAAAAATCAAAATGGTTTTGGCAAGGAAAACCACTCTGACACTTGTGAGTGATATTTAGAGACATTTGTCATAGTATTTTAAATAATTAGTTTATTTAATAGATTATGCATTTTTTGATGAAGGAGTCCCTAGGTTTTACTGGACAAATACTAGCAGAAATGTTGACCTTATCGACAGATATATTACCCTAAATTATACTTTTTATGAATTTTATATTTGTCCATTCTTTTCAATAAAAAAGCCAACTAACTGACGTTTTTACACTGAAAATTCAAAATGTTTTTCTTACTATCTATTTCAATCAAAAAAACAAAACCACAAACATATTTTCATGGGTATTTAAGCATCAGATGCCCTTCCAGGAGTATCCTATTATTCCAGGATTGTAACCCTGGACTTTGAATAATGGAGAGGAACTTGGGGAGTCAAGGGAAACATGTGATTAAGAAGGATATTTGTAGATGTCTAGTAGATTTTAAGGTGTAAATAATTGCATTTTAATTTCCACTGATGAATTACCAAACAATAGCGTGCCCATGATTTCATTAAAAAAAAAAAACGGTGGCAATGTAAGTGCAAAAACATCCGTTTGAGACAATTCTTCGTGATTAATGCCATTAAAAGGGACATTGAGGGACATTGGTGTGGGATGCATCATCATGACCAGCTTGAGTTCAGTGCAATTGAAAGCTTTTGTTAGTAAATAGATTTATTTGTGGAAGTCCAGCAGAGATCCACAAACAATCTGAAGTCTAAAATGAGAAGCAGGCTGGCAACATTAGAAGAACAGAGCAGGCAGGGGCTACCTTTAGATAGTGGATATTTAACTGGCAGGCCTAAAAGAGAAACAACATTGAATTCACATCATTTAATCAGAGTGTGTTTGAGCCTTGTTGGAAGAAAATGTCCTGTTACAACACATAATAAAAACACTGAGGACATAGAATAATGCATCTTGTGAGCCAGATGGGGGCAGAGCAGCTTTTTGTCTAGTTTCCACGGCAACTACAAGCATGTATGAAGATGCTGTGAGGATAGTCAAGGTCAGCGCTTTATGACGAGAACATTTAAAACAATAGTATCAATGGAACTATGACCAAGCCGCCGTTGAGCAGAGGCTGGTTATGACTATTTTGGTGTTGGAGAACTGTTATGAAGAAACACTGAATGAAAAATGTAAAAAAAAAAAAGTTTAATGGGCTCCAGTATATTGCACAACAGGCCAATGACACAGATTGGACACTAGAGGGTGCTTGTAAGCTGCACCTTTTCTACAATACACTATGGTCATCAACAATGTGACACGAATTAGATGTTCACCTCCAATTTTTTATCCATTACCCTGTTAAGTCGTGTTAAGAGTGATTTTGGACACATGCTAGTAAATGAAAAGAACATTTATATCAAGGTTTTCTCACATATAAATGGATGATCTTGAAGACTGGGCTTGAGTCAGGTCATTTTTCTCAGAGCTATCCACTTTATTCTGGAAGCTCGATAAAGCTGGGGCATCTCATTTTCAGACAGTGAAATAAGGAAATAGGAGGTATTTAATTAAACCTTTCGAACTCATTCCTCGCTCTCACATACAGTATCTCACATCGCTAGGACATGCATTGTATTTTTTTTTTTTGGGTCAACTAGCACAGCTTTAGATCAGCTTTTCAGACACAAATGTGATATCACAGCCAATGACTCACATGGCTCTTTCTTACAAGTGAAAAGTCAAAATGTTTAATAATTAGAATAAGACAGTTTTCCCACCACGTTTTACAATACACTTTCTGTGGTGGAAACAGAATTGACTAACTACGAGAAATAGAATGTTGGGCACTCCAGCTTTAATTGCCCCTCCTTCCGGTTGTGTGATTTGGCACAGGGCTGCCGACCTTGACAGCAAATAAGTTAAAGACAGAGTACAAAGCCGTTTGAAGCCATCCAGAGAGAAGGTGCATTGTTGGCTCGGTGCACATGAAGATCTAACATTTTACCCAAATCAACCTACTTTATATAATATTTCTCAACCTTTCCAGGCTCCAAGCGTAGCCGGCCGCAGTGTCGCCAGTTCGGTTCTCGACTCCCACAATTTACAGCATGTCCTCTCTTCTCTCTCTTCCCTCATTTCACACTGTTTCCTGTCAATAAAGCCTACAGGCAACAAAATCTTAAAAAAGCAGCTAAATAAGGCAAAAAGCCTATTACCAATAACTTTCTTAAACTATTTTATATAAAAAATGTAAATTATGGATGTTCAGTCCATCTTTGTAGTCTATCTCTTAATGCTTATTTATGACTTTCAGCTTCCAAACTTAATTCTGTTATCTTTATTATATAATTATCTCAAACTTCTATTCAATTTGCAAATTCAGCAGGTTTAGAGCCGATCTTTCTCCCACTCTGGTGAAAACTGATGAAGAGGTTCCCATGCATTCGAAGTGTCAATAAAAGATTGTAGGACAAAAACATGTGTGGTTTAATGTTACCTCAAATTTCTGACGGAGCTCTAAGTTTATGTCATCAACTTCCGGGATGGGAACGTTGTAGTACTCTCCCTCTTCCTGGTTCAGCAGCTTGTACCTGAAACACAACAATAACGTAATAATACTTTGTCAGCCACTGTAAACACACGTAAAGCTTTACATGTCTGAGAATGACAACGCGACTTCTGTTTCCATGCCTGCTTTGCCTCAAGTCTTTCCATCAGGTGAACCTTCAGCAGTGGTCAATCAGGCTGTGTTTAGTCTAAGTGGCAGCGGAAACTTTGCTTTGGAAAAGTGATCTGAATGTGTTTATGAATGAGAGGAAATGTTCTCCTGTCATGCATTACATCAAACTGAAGCAAAAACATGAAATAAAGCATAAAGCGAGTTACTGTGCCCTTGAACCTGGTATAACACCAAATCTGCATATTAACAATAGCCATTTTAGCTGCTCCTCCGCTCTCCATTTTCAAATAAATATTGTAGGCGTAAAGAGTGTCGTGATGTCATCTAAATTCCAGCAATTATTAAAACAAATTAAAAACCGAGCCAAGGCCAACTGTAGTCACTATTTTGCAAAGATTTTTTTACTGTAGCGTATTTCAGAGATACTGCAAAAAACTGGGTGGGTGCGAAAAGTACTAACAAAGACTGATTATAGTTTAGCTTTTGGGGTATAAATGTCATCAAATTCCAGAGTAAATACAGGCGCACTGACCAGCCACAGTTGGGAGCTTTGAGGAGCTCCGACACACCGAACGACATGGAGCCCATGAAGTCGTTCCTGGTGGTGCGGTCCCAGTCCCACACCTCAATGGACAGGCGCCGGTCTTTGTCAGACGCTTTCAGCTTACTAACAACACACAGGACAAACACGAGCAGAACCAGGAGTTAGAGTTGCAATTAAGCAAGGCAGACTGATTCATGTGAGGTTATATTATGTTATTTTTTAAAGGAGTGGTCAGTAATGAGCTTAACTAATTAGAAACCAATATCTTTTGTCGAGAGCCACATTCATGCTTGTTTACTTAGAGATAAGTTCTTTGATATTTGTACTCTACTGCTTTACAACGTATGAATAAAAATCAGATTTGCGTTTCATGATGATTTTGTGAAGTTAATAAATAGAGCTTGGGATCCAATGTCAAAAACAAGTTGCATAGAAATGTGTTGGGAAAAACACTAAAAAAGTAAAGAGAAGAACCGTGGAACAGCCTGATAAACTGATGGATGAATGCTGGTAAATACATGTTTCACTCTATAGTGTCAGAATACTTTTGAATGAACACCAAGTTTTGTATTTAGCAAATCATCCCATTTGGCTAATTGAAAATTCTATGATGTGGGACACAATACTGATCTCTACGGCGATTAACTTATCGTTCAAATGAAGAAAGATGATATAGTTTTAGGTTTAATATTTATTGAGCTTGACATTTAACATATAAGCGGTTACCGTAGTGTCATAAAACCAGTCTTTAATATCATTGTTTATTGATTGTATTGTTTTCTGCAGCAAAACAGCACCCTTAGGTTTACTATGAGCTAAACACTGAATTGGGTGCACGTGTGGTAGAGTTGTGCTCACAAAGTAAAGGACTCGTTCCAGCAGGGGTTGAGCGAGGAGCGGATGGTTCTGGTCTTCTGTTTGGTCTCATTCTTCGGGTCCGGGATCAGTTTGAGTTTGACGTACGGATCTGACAAACCGTTGGGGTCCATGGGAATCAGGTTTCTGGCCTCTCCCACTGAAACAGAGAAGACAGAGAGAGTGTGTGAGTGTGTGTGTGTGTGTGTGTGTGTGTGAGAGTGTGTGAATCAGGGCCAGACACAGATGGTAAAATCGCTGCTTGTTTTGAGATTGGTGAGTCATTACAAGATTTTTCAGAAATAAAAAGAAAAACAGAATCGGTCAAGACTAGTGATACATTTACATGAATCCTAGTTCAGATATTTTTCAACAAAAATCTTAATGGGGAATAAATAGTAAGATGAAAAGGACAGAGCAGTTGTTACGGAATAATCAATTCTTAGTGTGAGGTAAGGGTGGGCAATGTTAACAAATATTAATATCTAAATATTTTTTGGGACTATACCAATAATGATCAAATGATAAAACATGTTTTTAATTGTATTAGTTGAGGTTGAAGTATCCGACAAATGTGAAAATGCTGTAAAATTACCCACAAAAGTGCATAAATGCTGTTTCCATTTCTTTTTTTAAGCTTGCACTCGATATTACTCTTTTGTATACCTTCATAGCAAGATTCATAATCTTTACAATGTTTTAGACAATCTGCCCACCTTCAGTGTAAATTATGTAAAATTTTTTGTCATCTACAATTCAGAGGGAATTGTACCTATCCTTGAGCACGTAGCTGGAGTTTTATTTTTGGAGCCTGAGCACCCTGAAGGAAGCCCACCCAGATGCAGAAAAGACATGACTAATTGTCTAATGTGGATCAGTGTCAGAATATGGCCAGTAAACCTTTGAACTAGAATAATCAGATAATCCAATAATTAGATCTCATTTTTGCTCTTCATTTAGAGGCACAAAGGAAATCCAGTTCTCAAAAAACAGCTGGTGACACATGTCATTTAATTACTCACAATCTTTGACATTTCGGCTTTCATTTTTCATATTTTTCCCTCATTAGTTTCCCCTTTTTTGTGTCATTTCCCTTTTCAAACCCTGCACAGGTGTGAACAAGCAGAAAGACACACTACTCATATTAGATGTAACTGTAAACATGTCATTTCGATAATCAGATAACTCCAGAAATCAGATAATGATCAGATTTTGGCGTACCAATGACTTTTAGCATATAAACGTGTTCATTGTACGTCTGTGTTTTCTTCACAGTCAGTTGAAATAAACACAGAAGCTTGACTTTAGAACTACTTTCTTTCTCATTCTCCTGCCCAGTTTTTGTTTTCTCTAAAATTCTTATGAAATGCATTAGGTTGTATATGTATATATCTATTTTAGAAAGTTCCACAGTGTAGCAACTCTGAAATTGACATTATGCAAAAAGAAAAATGTGCTTGACAGTTCAAAGCATCAGCACTTCCTGGTTTGTGACACGTTTGAGCCACGATCGATGCGACGATAACAACGGAATGGTTTTGTGGGGAGTTTACACGAGGTGTTTATCCGAGGTCACGCAGTAGATGAGCAGATAATGTGCCCTCACCCCCTCCCGTGCGATAACCGACACACAAGAGTGCCGTTTCATAGCAACAGGAGCCGGGCAACGGGTGGAGCGAGAACGCCGCCTTCACCATGGCAACGGCATACAGTGAAATGGCCGCACCGACGCACACAGGCAACCACCTGTTGAACACAATTACAAAACTGAACGACGAGCGGCAGAGCGTGTTTGTAACTGTTTCACTCGACAAGCGTAAAAATGATTCATTGAAATGTGGGGTAGAAGGTTTTTTTTGTTAATAATAGGCTTGTGCATGTTTTGGTGTGGTATAGTGAGATCATGTCATCATCACTAACAAATATAAAGTTTCATGATTTGTTGAACCCTGTTTTGAAAATGTCTAATAAAATACTGTCGTTACATTAGTGGTCTATACAGAAAAAGCATACTATTTGAGAGTATGATAGCAATATAAAAAAAACAAACAAACATGAACCCATTTCTCATTTTGTGGACTTCAATTGCTATTGCATGCGTTCAAGTCTGCCCGTCACCCAAGGACAGATGATGTAATATTAGTCAAGAAATGGGTTGAATAACTACATTTCCAGCATAAAGACATTTGTAATATCTGCTGCGTTCCCATTGTAACCCCTCGAATTCCTTCTTTCTTTACCCGAGTTTACCCGACAATCCAACATGGCTGCACCCTGGGTTTGAATAAAGTTTAACATCCGACAGGTAAAATATTGACAGTTATTGTCCTAACTGCCTCTGCAGTTTTAAATGCTCAACGTCAACACAGTGCTAACATGTCTCAGAGAATGCTTTATAAACTGTAAATGTAATAACACTGTCCGGGTTAATGAATTCACTTAATTGGATTTGCATTCTGGCTGATTACTTTCCTGGTTTGGATTACTTGTTTTAAATCGTTTATGTTTTTCGATTTGACAACTGGAGCACAGAAACTCATGGACAATATGACCTCTGAGGACAAATGGAACGCTGCATAGGTTCAAGTTCAGATGCAGGTAACTTGAATTATACTTGTAGGTAAAATTGGTTTGCAGTTGGAGTTGGTTTTCATACAAACATTATATATATATAAACAAACAAACAAACAAAGGTTTATAAAGGTATAGGCCTAAACAGAACTTAAAGCCAGTGTAGTATGGTGACTCGGATAGCGGAATATATAAATAGAAATAGCGGAACATAACTGACATTGCTAGCCTGGACATACAACATTATTTCTTTTTTCTTGTAATAAAGGCTTAGCATTCAGATTGGATGTCAGTCATATATTGTGTGTGTGATAAGGTCGAATTAATTTTGCCTCCAGTCCCTCCACTTCGGAATTTTGAACATTCTGAGTCTGACATTTTGGTTGTTTTAACTGGTCTATACGGTAACTTTGACTTCTGCTCTCTATTTGAGTTTTGTATGTGATCAGATCCGAGAAAGTAGACCACGACAAAAAAAATAAAGGAAAAACAAGAGCGAGAAGATCAAGTGTGCACATGACCTACTGTGACAGACGGAGAGGGGCCAGGCAGGGTCAAACTGGAAACTATTTCCAAGCTCCGACTCCAAGTGCTGCATATTTACAAGTAAACCGCCTCAGTCCTGTATAGTGATGCCCCAACGTCTGGACATGTCAGTCAGCCTGAACTTCCACCATCCTCGTCGTAATTAAAAACATGAGGAGATGTGTTTTTATAGCTACGTATAAATACTCCAAGGCTTGAGGTAAAAGTTTCAGTTCAGCAACAATAAGAAGTAAACCGTTTGGGGAGTGCTCATTGTGAAAACCCCTGTGTACAGCAACAAAGTAATGATATTTAAAGACCAGATGCCAGGCTACTTCATTATGTTTATTGTTTAAGCAATTTTCTCCTGGTACAATAAGTGGGCAAAGAAACAACTCTTGTAAATTAAAACAAACACACCTGATCTCGCTGCAACTGAAGCAGCAGAGATTCAATACAGGCAAAGAGTCTTATTCAAACACCTATTTGTTCTCATTTTGCAGCTTTTGTCTGTATAATTTACTATCTAAAAATAAAATGTATGTTTTCTTAAATTAGTGCATGTAATTGTTGCCAGAACATTATTTTAGCACCTTCTTTGTACAACACTTTTAACTTTATATTATTATTGCATGGTTCAGTGATATATATATAGATTTTTTTAAAAATTCAATAAATTCAATAGCTAAGTTCACTGTTTTATTGCATATATTTATTTCTGCTCTGAGACCTGGAGGTTAAAGGTCACGTGACTGTTGCCTTATGCCAGCGCACCTGCTCTATCCAGTGTGCCCAGTGCAGTGATAGTTTTGAAGATTGGACTGCAGCTCTCAGACACGGGACTGTTTTTGTGTTAAAGCTGGTTCATCTTATTGTCATCGTTTGCACTTAAATATTTAGGATTTCCTCTCCTGTGACCATTAGAGGAGTGCAAATGAGTCCTTTACCCGATAGTCTAGAAGCACTTTTTCAAGTTTCATGTGCAACTGGAACGACAACGTGATTTCTCTTTCTCTCAAATTTAGTCTAGAAATGTGAGTTGTAAAAACATAGACTTTTTTCCAATCCCTCATCCTGTTTAGTCTTGCACTGTTCTTCTAATCTGATAATACAAAGAAGACAACTACAAAGAGTCCAGTGTAAGCATAATATTTACTGCCAGTGCCGGATCATATTGGTGAGAGCAGAGTCAATGATTGCATCTAACAAGACAAAAACAACTTAAGTCAGCCTTGTAAACATGCTAATACGACTCCCTTGCATACCATAAAACATCATCATCAGTGATCAAGTACCATCTCTGCTGTTGCTTGGATACAAAAGAGCGGCTCGCCTCCCTCTCCTCACTCCTTTTGGGGTAATTACCAATCAAATTGAAGCTACAATAGAGTCAGCCTACCTGTCTCTCTTATTTTCCATTTTACTTTGGACTAGTGGTGAAGGGAAAGCACTGTCAGGAAAAATAAGAACGATGGGAAAACATGTACACTATAAAATGCAATGTAAGATGAACCTTTGGAAAAACAGAAACAGACATTTTGCTTACAGCAGCTCGTTAAAATAATGATTCCTACAATTTTGAAATTTAATGTAGGCTCAGTCTAAGTGGTCCATAAACGACAACTCAAATCAAGGCTGGTTGACATTGAGAAACAACGGCACTTATCACTTTATCCAGCGAGCAGATAATTGATGTATTAATAAACTGACTCTGGTGTTTTTGGTGTTTAATAGCGACATACATGCAGTTTGGAAAGGTAAGAAATAACTATAGAACAGGATTCAACTATGGGAAAAACAAATGAGGTAGCATTTTGCAACTTTTCAGATATAAAACAGGAATAAAACAAATAACAAGACTGTGTTGGGCAACATAAATTAATCATATTTTTATTCAGGAATAGCCCAATTTATTCCTTCTAAGTCTAAATTTTGCTCCAAACCAGATGCTTTTACTGACAGATGATTGGCTTTGGACATCTCAATAAAAAACCAAGAATATCATTGACAATTTGACTTGATTGGCTCCGAACTAAAATTCGATTCATTGCCCAGTCCTACAGTTTTGTTTGCGTGCTTTTCTTCTCTGTCATGCACAAATGTCATGATTCGGACTGGGATGGGCAAAAGGGCCAACAGTGTAATCTTCAAAAAGGCTTTGAATTCCAAATGTGCTGTTGCATAACACAATGACATGTGCATCCTCTGGAGGCTGATAATCTCTGGGGAGAGCAGTGCGGCCAATGGGAGCGAAGGAGCCCTGCTGCTTTGCCAGGGACGGAGCACAAGAGGGTCAGCTCAGCATCCACACCTCGGCCTAATCAAAATTGAGAGCGAGTCATGCGAAATGGTCAATTATTTGGGAGAGGTTTTTTAGTCGAGAGGTCCACAGTCAATAAAAATGTGTGGTTTTGAGCAGAAGTCACACTTTGTACCAAAAAAATGTAACATTATTTGTGTTAAATGACACAGATTAAAAGTTGGTATAGTTAATGTTCAAGAGTAAATCATTAATAGAAGCCATTTATACTTTGTTTTTGGAAAGACCAAATAAAATATAATTGAAAATGGAAATCAATCAATATCAGAAAAAAAAAAAAATCTTAATTATTTTATTTCCCATATCGCACAGCCCTATCTACACCACAGGGTTTATTAACCTGCATTTGAGAAAAGTGTGTTTGTTTTAGTATAATGACATATGATTATTAATGCTTGAATTAATTAAACGTATAGCCTATTTCACTGTTCACTAGTGGATGTGATATTGACAAAAATGAATATCTTGATATTTTTGGGGACTACGCTGATAATAAAAATCCGATGATATCAATGCTCTAAAATGTCTTGTTTGAGGTTAAGCATCGCATTGAGGTTTTGTCCCATCCACACAAAAAGAGTGGATGGGACAAAATTGACAACAAAAATGCAGCGGTGGCACTTTTACCGTGCATTTTTTTATAGAAAGATTCTGCCATAAGTTTGTTTCTTCTTTCAATTTTAATGGGCTCTTTTTGCAGTTTTCAATCACAGACAATGTACCGTATTTTGCGGGCTATAAGCCGCTACTTTTGTCAGATGTTTTGAGCCATGCGGCTTATTTAGAGGCTGCGGCTTTTCTGTGGTTTTTTTCTTTCACCGCTAGGGGCGCACTACACTAACCGGAATTAGAATCAAAACTACAGAAAAGTTAAGCAAAGAAGCAGATGTTGCTTTTTATTCAGCTAGCAAATAGAACACGGACGGACAAATTACCAACTATAAATTATTTTCAAATTCTTGCCGCATCATTATGGAACCCAAACGAAGAAGTTCGTACGAAGCAAGTTTTAAGCTGAAGGCCATCGATCTTGCTAGGAAGCCGCGCGGCTGCACGCAAGCTTAACATCAATGAATGTACGGTGACGCTGGAGGGGACGGAGGGGACAGCGGGACGAGCTCATGCGATGCCAAAAGTCAAGGAAAGAGTTCTGCGGCCTATACAAAAGGTGCGGCCTATGTATTGTTTAATTATCGTTTTTTTAAAAATAGAGCAAATGCGGCTTATATAGGGGAGCGGCTAAAAGTCCGGAAAATACGGTATTTTATATTCAGATTTATCATAACCGATACTGTTGATATAGTTCCTCTGTCAACTTTCTTTGCTGGTACCATAAGGCCTTTCAGACATCCTCGCAACCAGAATTCCTCCTGCTCTGTTTTTCTGTTGACAAGCTGGTTCTAAAACTTTTCACAGTAACAAAAAGACTAGTTTAGTCTTGTCTTTTCCAGTCAATAACAACTTATTTAGCCAGTAGCGAGGTGAACGAGCTGCGCGCACCACAACCTCTCGTACTTAAAAAATGCCCACAGAGGTATGTAGTCATGCCTCTGTCATTACATTTTTACATTGAAATAACTCACGGCATGGCTAAAATACAATAAAAAACAATCGAAACACTCTAGCTATCCCTCCAAAACTGACAAGAACAAAAGGCTACAGTGAAATTTATACAACAGGGCAGATTTGGCTTTGGGTTGTGTCAACGGAGGCAAGAAAAATAAATTCTTGTTCATGTTTTGAACCTGGGGCAGCCATGTCAGCTCTGGGACAGCTCTCACCCTGAGTAAACCACTGTGTGCTCACTTTGGCCTTATCCTCACGCGCCCCCAGCAGCATCTCGGCATAAACCTCACGAATCTGCACGCACACGCTCGATTGTGCCAGTTACTTAAGGTAAATGACCACAGAAGCAGAAAGCCAGAGGAAATTAACGGGAACAACAGTACAGGCGGAAAATTGGCAATGCAGAAGTGGTTGTGTTACGAGGAGAGGCCCAGGAGCAGTTTTGTGGTTGGAAGGATCTAATAAAGTTACAAATTATGCGTGAACCAGAGTCGTGTCACTTTCTATGGCAAAAGGCAGCAGCGTACAAGCCTGGTGATCTACACAGTGAACATGAGGAAACACAACAGCGTAACTTCCACCCAAGACCATTCGTTTTATCGATTTCTATGAAACCGGGTGAAAAGTGCACACATTCATGCTTCCAATGACAGGATTAGCGTTACTTCCATTAGCGGTTTGATGTTTCGGCTGTACTGTTTTTTCATGTAATGAAGTGAAATTTGTTCTGCCCCAGTGCAGATATATTGTAAAAGCAGCTCTTAGGGTCAAAATGAGACCACTGTGTGCTGTCTGCATCTAATTATTCTCTGAGCTCTGAAAGTTATGAAAAGCGCTAATAAAACACTGCAGTGAATATGTTTGAAGTGCATTAGGTAAGTGAGCAATAACTCTGGATCGCTGCAAACGGTTTGAAATGAACTAGTTCTGCTTTTCAGGTTTTTAAGATAGTAAAAACAGGTACAGAACCTTTATATTTTATTTTCTCAATGATTCTAGGTGTAAAGGTGCACTATGTAATTTCCAGATGGAGAGTCTGCCACCTGCTTGTTACTATGGGTAGGTAGTTAATGCTTTGCCAATAATGTGGTACAGTTTGGCATTGAAATAATCTCCATAGAGTTAAGCAGGTGACACAACTAGTAAGGAAAGCCAGCTAGCGGTTAAAATGCATGTTTTTTAAGCTTCTATAGCAATAAAAACACCAAATAAGATAAATAATAGATATGATTGATGCCATACTGTGGAGCATTCCAGGTAAAGCAATAATATCACCAAGGACACAAGCAGGTGGCGGACCCTCCCACCGGAAAAGTTACATGGTGGTCTGCATTGTTGCATAGTCATCTTTCTCACGAGTATGAATCCGGCTCTGACAATTTGCCGCATGTCCTTTCCCAGTCTCATCCCCACGCTGCACTGTCCTGTCCAATGAAGCCTACAAACTGACATTTTCTGCCAGTTTTCCAACAACTGCCCTTTGCTGCCCTTTCTGAAAAAAAGTACATCATTGCTCATGCCAGTGGTGTTTTGTGTCCCTTTCTACTCCGCCATGTTTGCCTTTTGATTACTGGTCAGCAACGCTATGTTTATTGATTTACTTCATAGAAATAAAAGTGAAAATGGAACTGTAAAAGGACCACTATTATTTACTACTGAATATGAAAACAATGTACAATCACTTTGTTACTCTCACATGTTGGTGGTGTGAAAATGCCACAACAGTTGCAGCAGGTACAGCGTGCATTCTGCCGCTGTTCCTCGAAAGTGACATCAATTTAAAGCCACACTTGGTTAAACATCTGGCTGGTGGGGGGTGTTGCGGTTTTCTGTACGTACAAAATCAAGGACAAGCACCACAAGGACGAGCGACACGAAACACAGCTGTTAACATGGTAACACATCTTACTTATGAATGTGTGGAAACTAACAATACGTGAAGAAAACTGTGGTAACCATTGTCAATGAGAATAAATCATAGAAGACGGGATGAAATTGGACAGCTTTTTTTTGCCCTCAACGGTAAACAAGATTTTTTATGAACGCAATATATTTCTAAACCAATCTCAGCACCTGTAATAGTGAGGTTGTTGTGTCAGATCCCTGCTGAGTTGGAAACACATTATTGGCCTTGGTGCGTTTATTCCCTCACTGCTGCTGTCTTGGTTGTGCGGCTGAGCAGTCAATTCTCGACCCGACAACGGGTTTAGCACCGTGCGCTCCGATCTACACAGGTACAGCTCCTGACTGACAGCATCATTTGGAGGCATTGGAAATAAAGAAGGCTCGAGGGTATAATGCATACAACGTAGTTATGAAGTTGTTTATCTGTCTTTTTGAGTTAAGAGGGTAGAGAGTTGTGAAGTTCTTGTAAACCGTCAGGCAAGAAAGAATTTGAGAGAGAGGACTTTGTGAGTTCATTTTAGGGTTGGACCATATGGCAAAAAATGTATCAGTTTTTATTTTTCCCCTCATATCAATTAATAACAGCTTTCAATTTGCTTTTTTTGGCCATCAAAAGACAAATAACATTACTTTCAATGTTTAAAAGATGACCATCAAACACACACGCATGCATGCACGCACACACGCATGCGCACACACACACACACACACACACACACACGCGCACACACACAGATGACCATCACATACACGCACACACGCACAGCAAAGTTGTACATAGCAGGAAGTTTCCATCTGCTTTTGTCTGTCAGGTCTAAAAACTGTTTCAATAAAGTAAAAAAAAAAAAAAAGAAAAAAAAAGATGACCATTTGAAACAATTTGGATTTGATAAAAATGTTATTACTTGCAGCTTTATGTAATTCATGACTTATCTTAAGTAATAATAGAGTTTTTGAGACTATATTTGAGTTTTAGTTTTGTCTAAATGGAGAATCAGTCCCAGTCTAATCTTTTGTAATTCATGGGTTTCAACTTTTTCCCATATATATAATTTCGTTTTAAACTGTAAATCGCTATGGCGACCGGTCCTAATTTCTCATAAATTTGAAACCATGGACAGCTGATGTAACCAGTTTACCTTAACTGTATGTGATTTCATCTAATTCATTGTCTGTTATTGTCATTCATTAACCAGTTCTAAACTGATATCTCATATTTGAACCATGTTTTTCCGATGAGAGTGAGGCTTACCTGTAACATGTAGCCTGTCCATGCTGACCTCTATCTTGAGAAACACGCGTCCTCTGCGCCCGTGTGGTCCGTCCCACAAAGGCTCGGCACGTTCACCACACACTGCTTGTGCACATTCATGTCACCAAGCTGGACAAAAACACAGCACCAGTGAGATTAAAAAGACAGTAAAAAGCACAAACACACATTCGGTTGAGAGATCATGTTGGAACTCGCCCAATAGAACAACATATTCATACTGATCTCAGTATTAAGGAAAATAAATGATGGTTTTTGTTTACTGAATGCATCTACACACACTTAGACTGTATAAATTGTATGTCAAACATTGATTATCTTAATTTAAATTAAGGTTAGCAGTAACAAATCGCTGTGACTAGATGTCAAGATTATTCGGTTAATCTATAATCAAGATTATACAGGTCACAATATAATCGTAAGAACTAAAACATAATATTCTTGACAATTTTAGAAGCAGAATAAAGTATTTTTAATTCAATCGATATTTAAAAAAAAAGCGTATTATTTGTTTTTGTCATGATAACTTGTTTTTGTCATGATAACTTGTTTTTGTCATGATAACAAAAAATAGAAATAGTGGTCTCAGTAATCGAATAATCATTCAATTGAAAATGGTGTCTTTTTTTTTTTTTTTTCTTTTTTTTTTACAGTAAACGTAACACTAACATTTGATATTGTGATATTCCTAGCTATGAAATTGTTCATTTAGTTACAGCAGGATTATCTGTAGTGTCAATTGTAGTTATTTTATTACAATTCCATATATCAGTCCTGCTTTCAATCATTTGGATGGAACATGCAGCAGACAGACCCGAGGCGAAAGAAGCAGCTGTCGTCTCCTTCACCCTCATTTCCTGCTGTGTCACTCACTCCTCTAACCCTGTCCCCGATTCATCCCCGTCCTGTTTTTCCTCTCAAGCAGTACACTGGGAGGGACATAGGAGCAGAAGCACAAAGGAGAAGGCTACGACCGCCCCTCCAAGTCCTCCATCTGTGCTCGAGCTGTCACCGCTGAGCTGCAGATGGACAGCCGCAGTGAGAGCACGAGGAACGCGTGTTCACATTTGATAGTGACATAACTTCAGGTGGAGGGCAAGTGTATCTAAAATGAACTGTGAATATGTATTGTAAGCGACTTCCAGATGACCGAACGAATTACCAAGCGTCCATCCCCGCCCACATCCCTGTTGTGATACTGACTCCAACTGATACATGTAGGTTTCTAAAATGTCACGTAGCCACTTTTCCACACTAATAACATGTAAATTATTATTCCCTGCTTGTTGAAATGTCAATGTGAAGAAGTGGGGCTTATCAGTTCTGCAGTTTAGAACAGGAAGTAAATTAATCTGTTTCTATTATTAAGCTATTTTAGCTCAGCACTGTGGTTTACGAGGAACAAAATATAAAATTATGATCTACAAATAAAAATGTACCTGAAAAAAAGCATAATATGTCTCCTTTAAATAAATATATCCCAATTTTCTTTTCCATAAAAGACGATAAATATTGGGTGTTTTTGGTTTTAGTTCCCTTTCCTAGACCTCATGTGAGAAAATCTTCTACAGTCTAAAGATAAAACTGGGGTCGGTAGAAAGAGAAGAGGAGAGTGGGTGGAGAGAACGGGAGCAGGGGGAAAGGACGGTGGATTTGTGGTCGGGAGGCACAGCTCACTATAAGAGAACAGAAACAGTCTACACATATCTGTTTTCATCATGGCCTGCTTTAGGATGCAGACAGCAGCAGAGTGTGCACAAAGACACACACACACACACACAAATAAACAAACACAAACAAACACAAACATTTACAAAAACATCAACCCACACACAAAGATAGACCCCCACACACAGGCTTACTCACTGTCACACTTCATGCCCTGATGGATGAGGCCGTACAGCAGCGAGCCGCAGTGGTCGCAGAACGTGGGGCTGCCATACGTGTGGATCTTGAATTTGTGTTTGCTTCTGGGGTCCTGAGACAAAAACACATGAAGCACAGAACATTATTACACTTTAAATGGTACTTTGTGGGAGATTAAACGAAAAGAGGTTTTGTTCTATTTCTTTTGGAAATAGAGGAACAATTAAGCAAAAATAATAATATAAAGGTAAAACATGTATGTTATACCGGAGAAAATGTATTTGGTTATAAAAAGTTCATTTGTAAACTTATCTACAACTTTACTTCGATTTGTGGGCCATAACAAGACAAATGTTGAAAAGTGGTATCTTTAGTTTAGATACTGTGTTGTTACTTCAAAGGACAAATATTATGCATTATTTGTATTGTATAAAAAAAATATTTTTTTCCCAAAAAACATATAACTTTCACAGCCTTGGGAGCTGCCAGTGTAACTGAGTTTTGGCTTTATCTACGGGCTGCAGAGGGAATTACACAAGTTTAAAATAAACAAAAATAAACTGCTGACATTCGGATGTAGCTGTGAAGTTGTAATTAACCTGATTTGATGGCAGAAATGCCCAGAATGAGTCTGCCGATGATTTATGGATGTGAAAACTTTTAGAAATGTAGTGTTTTTGATGTTCAGAGTAGAGAGGACTTTCTAAGCAGGATTCATCAAACTAGTGTGGATGAAGCTAAATACAACTCCAGGTATGTTTTTGATAAGGAAACCATGTTAGAAAATTATTACAAGAGAAAAACGTCCTCTTTCCATTTTGATTGTGCATTGGCTTTATTCATTAACGCATTACATATATAACACTGGTGAGGACTAGCTGAAGTACTATTGTGCATCTACAAGTTGTTTTAGAATAACTGGAGGAAACACACACCCAGACACAAGGAGAACATGCAAACACCACACACTCAAGGAATTTAACCCAGTCGCAGCCACAGTGCAACCAGAATACAATGCTTGAACAAGACCCAAATCAAACAACCAAATAAAAAACTTTTACATGTTGGGCAAATGAAAACGAAGCAAATAAAGAAAAAGCCTCCAGATGGATAGGAAATGTCAGGTCATTCACAGCGCGTGGGAATGTGTAAGGTTCGAACGGTTTCAAGCTTGGTGTCAGCGTTCTCCATCTTGTCACCCTGGAAGCGGTCCCAGCAGCACTCCCCTCTAACAGTTACTAGACGAATATGCTAGTCTTCCAACTCTACACAACATTTGCTTGTAAATCAACAGAAGGTGGTGAGCGACTGGAGGCTGATGAAGAACGTGTTTTCAGCAGCGTACTTGGACGTTCTAATCAGCAAAGGCAATATGCATGTGTTTGCAATCAGCTGAGACGGGTGTGTATTGTGATAACCAAGTAGGTATAAGATAATATAATAAAAACAAAACAAACATGGTGGTGATTAATTCCCCTGCAAATTAGGCCTTGTGAACCCCCTGCCGACCTTGTCAGTCTAAAGTGTGAAGAGGAATGGAGACCCACAGATCAATTCAAAACAACTGGGAGTTTATTAATTCAGAACATGTTATGCTGCACTCCAAGGACATTGAAAGTATTTCACCAATCCTTCAATTCTACAGCATCTATTTGAAAGAAAAAAATCAACTGGAAAACCCAACCAGACTCGGAGGACATGCCAACTCCACACTAAAATAACCACAGAACAATCGTGTCAAGAGATAAACACTCAACAAAAGTGTCAACAATCGTGCCTGAAGTGTTTTAATCATTGTCATACTCAAAAAGAAGACGTGTTACTGAAAACAAAGAGAAGTGCCTTCCTTACAATGTTAAGTATAATCAGGTAATGTATGAACAATTATTTGGCCCTTTGATAATTTGCATGACATGTTTATGTTTATTTCTAAATGTGTGTGTACATTGTGTATTTATATTTCCACAGAAAGGTGTGTCATAATAAGCCTGACCATAATTGTTAGCATTGATCTGCTTAAATCATAACACCTAATCTTCAAAGACACAATGGGCTTCAGGCCTAAATGTTTGCTGAGAAAATGTTTGTAACTTCCATTCTATGAAAACACAAAGCAAATTCTGCGTCAGATTCACAACTCGTTCTCATTTGGTTGAATTAAGCGCGTAATCATACTCTAAAACAGCTAAATAGCATAAGAGTCCTCAAGACTATTCTTTAGATTTGTTCTTCCAGAAGATCATGTTAGGTTAAAGGAGACCAATTGTGCAACATTGCTATTTAGGAAAAATTCATATTGCGTGATTCATGCATGTTTGAGTAATCCTTATTCTCCTGTGGACAAGACACCATTGCTTTGACAGACCCAGTTTCACTGCTCCCTAGATTCCCCACTGATACACAACCACTGCTCTTTACTTTGCAATTTTATTTTCTTGAACTGTGACACACGTAGGATTCGACACTGTCGAATTTTGGCACAAATGAAAAAAACAAACAAATTCCGCTGCTTGCTATCAAAAACCTCAGTCAGCCATGGTTTTCAACCCCCAAAGTAAGTGGACTTGTTTTCTTATTAAGACATTTTAGATCAATATTGTGATTTAAGATCAGAATCAGAAAAGGTTTATTGTCAGTGAACAAAATGCATTGGCTAGGAATTTGCTTTGGTGATTCGGTGCAACATACAACAATGAACAATAAAAAAAGCAAGACATATCAAATCAAACAAGGCATGCATTAAAGAAAACAATTTAAGAATGTACACAAAATGTACAGTTACATTTACAGATGTAGTGCATGAGTGGTTGATTAAATTGTAGTTAAAGTGACATGTGTTAAGAAGTGTGTCCAATATATAACATCCACGGATGTCATAGATTAGAACTATATAGAAGAGCACAATAGTTCGTCTTAAACAACACATTTTGTGTATTATTATACAAATACTATTTGACAGCCTCATTTTTGTTTTTTGAGCAAATTGTGTTGTTTTCTTTTCCATTTTAATGAAGTCTCGAGGACATTTCAAAAGTGTTTTGTGCCAGGAACGATACATGTTAAGTCTCCTAATGAGCAAACACCCACAGAGCACTGACCATCCATCTACCTACTGCACAAGGTGGGCTCAGTATTTGAATAAAATTTCCATGTTGGAACTGATGAAGAGGTGGGAAGTTGGCAGTGACTTTTACTACTCCATTTTTACATCAAATACAAAATGAAACTTTGCATAGTTACTGAATGTGACAGGCAGCAGCCGTTAGACAAGAGTTAAAGCTGTGCTATGAATAAATGCATAGAAAATGTAGATTTCTGTGAAGCAACAACAGAAGACAGTGTGAAACAACAATTTTAAAAAAACAAGGAGATATGAAAAAATAATTTAATTCAACAAACTAAGACAATTTGAATGCATTCATTTATTTTCTCAGAAGCACTGTGAGAATGGTCTGGAGTCATCACGAGAACAAAATACAAGATCCAAATCTCTACAAGCTTGGCACTATCTTTGCAAGATCGAGTCAATGGCTTGCAATGTGAATAATAATATGATGCATTTAAGTTATAGTTTTGTACTCAATGTGTCTTACAGTCCATTAGTGATTTCTCCTCTGTAACACTCGGTGATGATGCTCTGTAGCTACAGCTGCCCTGGGGCAAAGTGATGAGGTTTGTTGCTGCCAATCCAAGCCAACAGTTAGTCTGAACATATCCTTTCACACAGTCACAAAAACAACATAACATTCGGATAGCTTTACATATTGAAAGCAAGAACAAACATATTAAGTGTTTGTTCTTGCTTTCTTGATTTTTATCTTGTATTCGCGTTTTTGACAACCCTAGTTTGGGGGCAACAGAATTAGTTTGTTTTTAAAAAACCTCTTAAACTGAATGACGTTCAAAGACTGTGGACAGCCGCCGACAAAAACAGAGCGACAGGGGCCGTGAGGCTGAACGGGAGTCAGAGCTCTAAAGTGAGAAGCAGAGAGCAGTGACAGGACCAAAGTGACAATGAACCCACTAATGACACACACAGCACCACCCGGAGGTGACTCTAGTTAATTAGTAAATGGACGAGAACACAATAAAAAGTGTGATTTATATCGGAGGTTAATTGGGGTGACTTTTGATTTGTAAAACAGGTTAAAAGACATTGATTAATTAATTACGTCCTTTCAGAATTGGTTCCTCTTTTACAGGGTCAATTTGTTGGAATTAATAGTCCAGAATAGTTTCAACCTGAAGTCAGTGACCAATTTCAACAGACAAATATCCTGATATTGTGTCACCTAAAACTATGAAATAGTTAAAGTTTTAACTTATTGTTAGTTTCAATACAATTTAGAAACAATGCCCAAGGAATGACTCTAAAATGTGGATGAACGTGCATGAAGCGGTGCAATATGAAAAAAAAAAATGAAAAATGTGAATGACAATCGATGAAGGTTGCTTGCGGCCAAAAACAGTCCAGTTCCTCCGCATATAAATAAAACACCTACTGATTCCCAAAAATATTATTGCAGAAAGTCTTTTAGAGAGATGAGATGACCAAATCCAGACCAAATGAGATAAAAAAGAATATGCAACCAAATTACAAATGGTTGTCAAAAATAACACAGGTCTAAAAGATGATTTATCTTTCCTCACTGGTGCAGCATGAGGGAATTTCTATTTGTTTTCTTGGAACTATTTCTGCTTCACAAATAGACCCGGGAGAGTGGAAAACGCTCCCCTGACATCTACAGTGCGGAATAGACTTTCCCAAAACATCAACACAACTCAATTAGAGTTTTATTGTGGATAAGAGAGCGGCTTGTTTGTTTTTTGTGACGGACTTGTGGGAACAAACCAAAGGACTCTGTGAAGTTTCAGTGAAAAAGTTTGATTAAAAAAAGAGACAAAGAGACAACAAAGTGAAAAAAAAACAAAAAAAAACAAGAGCGCTGTTCGCATGTTGAAATTCCTCTAGGTGGAATGCATTGTGCAGCTGAGCCAGTGTGGGTTGTGGCTCGGAGAATTTGCACATATTTCTCCTCTGGTGAAACGTGCAAAACAACTTGTGCTGTCAGCAGGAGTCCAAACACAGACAGAGAGCGCTGGGGCTGGATCTGACCCGCTGTGCTGAAGGGACAAATCCAAACATGTTCTATAAGCGAATGAACACTTGGAAATTGTGGGTGCAGCTCAAATAAAATGTTGTCAACTTTTAAGAAGTTTTAAAAAGAATCAATGGGTTGCACTTCACATTTTCTATTGCACAGCACGAATATTTTTCAAGGTATCTGTTTTAGCAGGAAACAACAACAACAACAACAACAACAACAACAACAACAACAACAACAACAACAACAACAACCATTATAACTAAAGCTGAATAATAATTTAATGCCATACTGTGGAACATTCCAGGTAAAGCAATGACACCAATGGAAACAAGAAGGTTACCGAGTGCATTTTTAAACCCTACCCAAATTCGAACGCTTCATCAGTGTGTATCTGTGCTTTATCCCTCGTGGTGTTTAAAAAGGGCTGATGTAACACAGCTAGACGTACGGATTTCACAATGTAAAAAAACATGACCAAAAATAGAGGCTGTAGTCTAGGGCAATATGGTGATAAAAATCCAATCGTGATCTCATTCCTGTGACGATCTATTTTGGTCAAATTGACATTTTGTAAGTCACTAGTGCTTTCGAATGTAGCTCTATGTTCAAACGGAATACACTTTTCCCCACGTTCACCTCCCATTGGTCAGCCTCAGAAATGCTCCGATAATTTTCAAAACCAGAACATGAACTATACAACTAGTGTAATATATGCTGCATAACCTATACATTTGTATGCTACAATGAGCGTTTTGTTAGCAAAACCACTATGCAAACCAAACATACACAATGAACATGGTAATTATAATCACAATTTGTGCAAACACAGTGTCAATTCTTCAACGCAGATGTGGACAGATTACCGGTTACTGGTGATGACAGTCGATTTAGAAGAACAAATGGCTGCTTCATAAAAGTGCAGCGCGGTTCAAGGGAAAAAACTCATCATGACCATTAGCACAGTGACCTTTAGTGAGCTAAAACTGTCTGTGGAAATGAAAAGTCCATATTGACTATCGGTGACTGGATTAGTAGCTGACAGGTCAGTCTATAGAAGCTTGTAGTTGATAGTAAGACTTCACTTTGTCATCATGCCATTTATATAAAAGGTATAAAATAAATCAATAACACACCAATATTGGCTAAACTGAATGTTTTTACTCATTATTTTTGCATGTTTGTATATGCCAAAGTGTTAATAAAAAGTTTTCTTCTGATAAAGGTGAACAACAATACAACCATACTATTATAATTAGCATACTATGGCTTCTCCCATTGCTACGATTTATACAAATAAAACTTCATCACTACTATTCCTTCTACTATAATACAGTGTTACTATTACTATGCATTCATTGCTTATTACCCACGCCCAACACTACACTCTTTTACTCTAAAAATTATAAATGAACACCATAAATACCCTCCATTGGAAATAATTGCTACCTGTCCCAAATCTTAAATGGATTTATCATACTGAAGTGGCAACACATTTGCAAGTAATGTTGTTAATCAATTGAAGATCTGAAAAGAGATAAGTGGCATAAAAAAAAAAAAAAATCTATGATCACAACTCTAACGGTTTAACGCTAAACCTCAAGCACATTTCAAGCACAAGTTTTTCAATTGCACCAGTAAAGCTGAAGAAGGTTTTCTTTCATGGAACTCATTTTAGAAAGACATTTGATTCCTCTGGTCCAAAGATCCATAGAAAACATCAAAGAGGGGAGAAAAACTAGAAATACATTACACTGACAGATTTGAGTTGTTTACTAGGCATAATTTAAATGATTCTTGACAGTTTATATTAATAACCATTTCTTTCAAACAAAACCTAGTGACAAAATATCAGACCCGTCACAATCATGGATCGATCATCAGCGCAGAGCACAGTAAAAAGTAATTGTTCAGACGCAGGTGCTCGGCCCTTAATCCTCTTCCAGTGGCGCCCTAATTAACTACAGTTCCAGTCTCCCTGAACGTCCCACACCCTTTTATCACGCACATCTTTCATCATCAAACGCAGCATTTAATTAGACTGACTAAGATATGAAGCATGTTTGTATTTTGCATGTGTGGGGGCCACTCTCTGTATGCTGACAAGTGTTGTCACGATACTAACATTTCCAACTAAATTTAGACACTGAGGAACAGGCTCAATACTCATTTTGACTATAGTAGGCCTGTATTGTATTTATTTTGGAAAAAATACATATAATATATAAAAAATTCTGGTTGCCTTCAGTTGCCATGATTTAACTGTTATTTGGTTAAAATATATATCTAAAATGTCAGTGTACAATGGAAATAATAGTTTGACTAGTCGACTAATAAAAAAAATTAGTCAAACTGTTGTCCAGAGTTGTCCAGAGGCTGTTGTCCAGAGCTGCAACCAACAATACTTGTTAGTTGCAGCTCTGGACAACAGCCAAGACGCCATTTACAACTCAAAATAATAGTACTTTCTTTATGATGATAAATAGCATGGAATAAAACTTTTTATGTCTTGGAACGCAGTGCAATATTTGCCACATAACATTAAGGACAACAACAAACACTCCATATCAGCAAAGACATAGCACAAATTCATTCTCAAGAAACATTTCTCCAGATTTATAAGCATACAAAATGTTTAAGTCATTTAGAGCTCAGTAGTTTAATTTATGTTGGTACGATTTGCGATGGATGGATTTGCCATGATCTTGGGGCCTTGTTTCACCACAGCACTCTAAAGCTCAAGATCCTTCTACAACAGTCCAGGAAAGGTCACATTTTGTCCTATTTATGTTATTTCTTTTAGTATGGATACTTGCTCAAATTATGATCTATTTTCTATTGTAGTATTGATTTGTATCTGTTTTTTGATGCCTTTGACAACCCTTTGCTTGCGCTGTCTCAGAAGAATAGAATACTTTGGGGGTTAGGGGTGCATGCGTTGACTTGAGGGGATCTCAGGGCGGCACTTGTCAGAGCCCATTAGGAGTAAGCCATAGTAATAGGGCCAGCTCTGCGCTGGCACTGGTAATTGAGCTAAATGGCTGTGAGAGCGGCCTGAGCTGTTTGGAGCATAGTTGACTTTGTGGAGAGGAAGTGAAGATGCCACTTAGAGTAATGGGGCCATGTAGTAGCAGCACGGACACTTTAAAAAGCCAGACCATTTGTTATTTAGCTGGTGATGAGTTCAGGAGCAGGACGTATACAAGGAGTTTGCACATGTATAGCCAATATTTTCTGATAAAAAGGTTTAAAGCAAGCAAAAATTATAGGCGGTATGGTGGCAAAGATAGCACTATTCTGCCCAGTCCATCAAGTATCATCATTTACCTGCCTCTTTTCAGTCAAACCTAAAGGTGTACATTATATCGAACTATTTAAATCGGTTTCGGACAGCTAACGACGCTCCGGGCATTGACTCAAACGGCTTTTCTATGGCTTAATGCAGATTTTTTGTAAGCACTAAAAGCATAATTAGTGTAACTCTACTAGGCCTACTATAGACTCGGAAAATTTCAGACACTTACAAGCCATGTTTCAGATTCCTTTATATTTCATCTGTATGCTAAGCACTAATGCTAATGATTGTCTAGCATTTTACACATAACTATGCAATGAAGGTGAATTGGAGTTTTTAAATGTAGCAGCACTTTTGCACCATGACATTTGTTCACATTAGGACTGGAATCAATATGGCTGCAGGTGGCATACAGGTCAAGTGTCTGGCATGAACCAATATGCAACATTTAAATATTAGGTGTCATTAATAATATTTATTCTATGGTCAGTGAGAATTCCAATGCTAACTGTCATGTGACACGTGAATCCGTATAGTTTAAAACTGGGCTGGAGCAGGTCTGAATTCAATGTTTAACTGTCAGGTTGCACATGTTAAGGTTTATAGTTAATTTAGCTGTAATTACCCGTTTTCCCCTCACTTCTGCTGCTGAAGCTTGGCTGAAATCACAGTGTCTTTTACTGGCCGCTACAGGCCGCTGGGCATTACTGCGGGAAGCATGAGTCTGCTTTTACCACAGCGGCGCAATGTGTGTCCGTGTTCAGAGGCCTGTTCATGCTCTGCTCTCTAACATGGGCTTTTAGAACCAGAGGGGAAAGCAGCTTCTTTTAGAGGCCTGTGCATGCGCTCTGAGGACCACACAGCCTCAAACCCATGGATCTACGCTTGAACCACGCTGAATAAACCTGTGTGGGAATCAAGGGTGTTTGCAGGTTTTACCCTAACTGTGCATGTGTGAGGAGAAGCGGCGCAACAGCAGTTGGAGACTCTCGCAACTTCTTTGTATCGGAAGGGGGTCATTGTAATTGGTCATCGGTTGTGGCTCAAGATGACAGAAGTGCAGCGCGCCATGGAATTTCTTAGAGTTGAGTTGTTAGCTACCATAGCTCCGGCCGTGTCTGATGCAGTGGCCCCTAAACTGAAAACAGAGGGACTAACCAGAGCACGCATGTAGGAAGTCGAGCAGCGTGTTTCAGACAATGCGGATGATCTGCAGACAGTAAGGGCCGAGATGGAAGCGCTGCGGGCCAGAGTGACGACGATGGAGTCGGACAAAAATAAGCTCCTGGATTTGGAGTCCAGACTCCGTCCTAACCTGAGGCTTGTGAATGTAAGGATAAAGAAGGCTATGTATTGAATAAAGGGAATATTAAAGGAAAGGTTTTCACTCTTTTAAACATGTATGCTCCACCAGTCACTTTCACTTTCTATGTCATGGATCTGATTGTAAAACCACTCTGAGGGAACACTAATCTGTGGCGGCTCTTTGCATTCAGCCTACATTGGACGTGTCGACCTCAAGAGGCACTGGAGGAACAGTGAATAAGAAATTCAGTCTATTATTGAAGACTATAGGACTGATTGACATATCGAGGGAGATTAATCCTGGGGCACGCCATTATACTCAATCCACATACAATCTATTCCAAAATAGACTCCTTTTTTATTCTCAGTAAAGACAGATCCAAAATCACTAGGCACAATAGACCTAAGTGATCATGCTCCTATCTACGTTTCTGCAGATTTGGAGGAAAGACAAAAAAACACACTCTGGAGGTTCAATGCCAGCCTGCTTAACGACCCTTTGTTTAAGGAAAAAATGTCCAATAACATTAAGACTTATCTGGAAGAAAATGATACTAGGGAAATTATAGCCATAGCCTCAAAAAAAAGAAACAAAGGCAGAAAAAGATGAATGAACTGCAAGAACAATTCAAATTATTAGAGAAAAACCATGCCAAAAAGGGGTGTCCTTAAATGCTACAAGAAATTAAAAAGATAAGAGGGGAAATTAATGATCTGACATCACAGGAAATAGTTAAGAAAATTCCCTTTACCAAACAAAGATATTATGAGAGTGGATAAAAATGTTCTAAATTACTATCTTGGAAACTTAAAAAACAACAAGCTAAAAGACTATTTTTAAAATACGGGACGGGCAAAGTGATCTTAACTCTTAAATCTTAACTAAACAAGACCGAATTCAATCAGCATTGAAATCCTTCTATAAAAAACGTTTTTCAAAAATTCCAGACGATAAAGAAGATGACTGTTATGACGGAAGAACAAAATAAAAAATTATGAGCTGACAAAACGGTTTTGGAAATACGCAATCAAAAGATTAAACAATTCATCTCCGGGGAGCGATGGGTTCACCAGTGGTATAAAGCTTTAAAAGACACATTTACTCCTTTCCTTTTGGCAACTTTTAACTGGGCACTTAAAAAAACTCAGTCAAGAAGTCATCATATCCCTGATACCAAAAGTAGGGAAAGACCGATTGGAATGTGCTTCATATAGACCCGTTTCTATTCTGAATGTGGACTATCGTATATACACCTCAATTATGTCCAAAAGAATGGAGCAAATACTCCCAAATTGAATCCACAAAGATCAAACAGGATTCATTACCAAACGACAAATACAAGATAACGTAAGACGATCTTTACACACAATGAGAATACAAAAGACAACAAAACAAAGCCATAATAATCAGTTTGGACGCTGAGAAGGCTTTTGATTCCGTTAGCTTGCCATATTTATTTAGTGTGCTAAACAAATTTCAAATCGACAATTTAATTATAACAAATATTGTTTTTTTTTTATAATGGTCCAACATCAAGAATTAAAATCAATGGTCATCTGACAAAACCACTGACACTGGAGAGGGGAGTGACAGGTCTCCCCTCCTATTTGCTTTGTATTTGGAACCATTGGCCAAATTTATTAGACAATCAAAAACAATTCACGGTGTTACAATTGATGGGACGGAACATAAAATTGCCTGCTCTGCAGATGATGATCTATTGTATTTGACCACACCAGACATTTCCATACCCAATGTGATGCATTTTTCTCAAGAAGTTGGTCCAATGTCAGGATACAAATTAAACGTACAAAAAACTGATTTCCCCCTCTGACCTTTAAAAAGATTTACCCATTCAAATGGAAAACGGAATCCCTTTGATAGTTAGGTGTGGTACTCCATATAGACCTAACAACAATTATGGAGAAAAATGATACCCCTCTTTTTAAGACCATGAAAACGATCTTGAAAAATTGAATCTTATCCCAAACTTGTGTCCAAGTCAAAGGCTTGTAACTATAAAAATGAATGCCCAGATTTTTCTATCTGTTCAGGACTCTCCCGATTTCCTTCCCCAACCGGCTGTTTGATGAATGGAATAAAGCAATGTCAAGATTTGTGTACCTGAATTCGATTCAAAACGCTGCAATTATCAAAAGAAAAAGTAGGTTGGGGTTTGCCTTGTCTGAGAAATGACTTTATTTCAGCTCAAATCAGAGCATTGCTGTGCTGGTGTAACCCAGAATATGAAGCTCAATAGAAAAATATTGAGATTAATGTTGTGCTGGGGATTCCTGTACAGCAGGCATGTCCAAACTACGGCCCGGGGGCCAAATGCGGCCCTCAGACCAATTTTTGTAGGCCCTCAGGCTTCCTGCTAAGTTGGTCCAAACAGCAAAAAGCAGTACTTTTTACTGTAAAATTGTGAAAATTCATGCATTTTGATGTTATACCAACCTAATATTAATGTTCCAAGTCTTATTAAAGCTGTGGAGGCTCATCAAAACTATGTCAAATGCAAAATTTTTAATGATTCACGTCATTGTCGAGTTGTCTGTGGCCCTCTGCACGTATAAATTTCAAAATGTGGCCCTTGGTGAAAAAAGTTTGGACACCCCTGCTGTACAGGCTTTACTGGCAGATGACAGACGGTTGAGTCATTTGGAGGAAGTTGAGAATCCCTCGGTAAAATCTGTGCTTACAACATGGAAGGAGCTAATCATAACATACAAACTAAACAAAGCTTTATAAAAAAATCAAACTGGTTGTTTTATGACCAAATAGAACTGAACTGAGATTCAAGGTCTGGATTACAAAAGGTATTAAGGTTTTTCACCAGATTATAAAAGATAATCAAAAGAAAAGCTTTGATATGTTGGCTTGGAGAAGCAGGACTTTTATAGGTTTTTACAAATAAGGAGTTACTATAACCAAGAAATTAAACAAGGTAGCCCTTTGACTGAGATGTTTATCAAGGTTTTAAGGGGAATTATATCTGAATTATATCAATGCATCTCTAATCTGGACAGCTACTCTACTAGATATGTAAAAAACAAATGGGAGAGAGAGTTGTTTTGTTTTGACAGACAAGGAGTGGGAAGATGTTTGTACATCCCTGTGGAGGACTACAAAATCACATGTTTGGAGAGAGTTTTGTTGGAAGAAAATATCTTGTTTTTTCATGACACCATGTCAAAGTGCCCATTATTCACAGGGAAATACAGACTGTTGGAGAAAATGTGGCAGCAATGAGGCAAACCACTATCACGTCTTCTGGGACAGTCCTGTGGTTCAGAAGTTTTGGATTGAAATCAAGGATGCACTTCAGACAGTTTTTGATATTGCCATTCCACTCGATTTTGGAACTATGTACTTGGGCTATTACAGTTTGTGGGACCATGGTCGCTGCGTGTCGTGGCTTTCTAGACTTCGCAATGGGGCATTAAAACTGAGTAATCGTTACGTAACACACGGCTCTGAATTGTTTAATGCCTACTTATAAAATCTTATAATGCAGCAAAAAAAAAAGTTGAATAAAAATTAAAATGACCTTACAGCCCTTTTTTCCGTTTGATTTCAAGACATGTTTTAGCCAACCATATTTCTGTTGAATTGACAAAATATTGTTACACATAAAAAAAGATAATCAAGATATATAGAGGCCCCTTTTATTTTCACCCACCACTAAATAATACCTACCTAATACCTAAGCTGTCTGAATGGTACTCGGCTGCACTCCCCTGATTGAAAAGGTTTTATCTATTTATTCTTGTTACCATAATGTGTTCTGAAATTTAGCACCAGTAATTTGGCAATAGAGAAGGAATATGAGAAAAAAAAAAAGTAATCCGTCACAAACGTGCTCAAAAGCTATGTCAAAAAGAGCAAACGTGTAATAAAAATATTTTTTTCCTTCTCTTCAAGACACAGTCTCTACTTGTACAAAAATCTGACAAATTAGCTGAGTATAAAAATAGCATATTGTGAGGCAAACAAGAAGAGGACTTTTAGCATTCACAGTCGAGCTAAACAAAATGATGTTAGACCCAGACGTGCTGAGAGTTAATGCTAGCTAAGAATATGCAATGAACTCTTGGACCCCTTGGCTCACCGGTGGATAATTATACAACGGTTACAGAATAAAAGTCAGACATTCGCGGGCCGTTTTATGAGTATGTGTGATAGAAGTTGGAGGAAAAACAAAACTTTTAAAGTCATCTATTACCTGCTGTCCCACAGTGCATTGCAGCAGCAGCAGTCCCAGTTTTACCCTGGGTTTCTATGGCATCTTTTTAACTACATCTTATGGGCTAGAGCGGACAACTGCTGTACATACTGCATACGTGCACGTTAATCACTGCGACATCTCCACAGAAAACCAAGGAGGACAGGCCCCAGGTGGTTCTCCCACACACACTATATTTAACCAATATAAACAAGGTGTTACAGCAGCTGCAGGTACCAAAACGTACTGTTACATATTTATTAGTCAATGGAATTATATCAGAATCATATCTGCACTTTACATAGTCTTTATGAGGGCTTTTAAAAGGATTCTTAGTTGAAAGCTGGAATGGGTTTGAATATATAGCAGTGTCAGTAACCTTTATTTGTCCCAGTGGGGAAATTCCACTGCTGTATCGCTCAGTTCAGCAGTAGAATGGAGATATGCAATTAAAAATTAAGATAAAATTAGACTTAAATCTAACAGAACAGTGTGCACGTAGAGTAAAAATATCAATTTACAACACTATTATGCACAATAGATGGCTCTGACTATGTTTATGAACTTATGGACTAAATGTGCAGCATAAGAACAGTGTATTGTACTGGTAGTGATTCACATTATGCAGTAGTATTGCTCATGATAAAGACCTGCAGAACCTCTCCTTCACACAGTGAGGGTGGATCAGTCTGTCACTGAAGCTGCTCTCCAGAGCAGACAAGACGTCCTGCAGCATAGATGTGAGTTTAGCCAGGACCCCTCTGTTCCCCAACTCCCGCACTGAGTCCAGAGAACAGGATGGAGTTGGACTTGCCTCCAAAGCGTTGTAATTGCAATTGTAATAGTTTTAGAAGCAGTAGCAGTGCAGTACTGTCTTACTAAAATTACAAACTGCAACTTCAGAATGCAGTACTATTTGCAATAATTGCAGCACAATAAACAAACAATTGCCTGACTGATATGCCAAACAACTTATCCATATTTATTTATTGACCTTTGTTTAACCAGGAAAGAGATTCAGAATCTCTTTTTCAGGGGAGTCCTGGCCCCAGATTTGTATTGTTTCCCCTCAGTGTCTTGTTAACTATCTCCATGGAGAGCAGACAAGTAGCATCACCAGAAAAAGTTACAGGTCAGATTTGTGGAGAGTGCCACAACTCACAGTCAGTGTGTTTGTCAAAGTATTTATGAATGAATCAGTGACACCCGTAGTGAAAAAAAGTTTAATGGAACATTCAAGGTGAAGCCTAATGGCATTTCCATGGGGAAAAGCAGGTCAACAGAATAGTTATGCACCTTTAATATGTGTTTCTGAACAAATATAATAAAGTAGTTTTGTTGTGTGCACAGTTATAGGACTCGATGTTCGTTAATGTACTCAGCCCTGTTCAGTCTATAGCACCAGGCCTCTAAGGATTGTATTCTAATCACCTCTTTGATAAATCCTTCTGATGAGAACTGGGAGCATGGCTTTACTCCTGGTCTTTATGTTGTGCGTCAAACCACAAACCAACAGCAGCACATTAATATGGTTTTGCACGATGCATGCAGGGTATGTAATTACACATATAATCCTCATGGGCCATCTGCCACTTCGATGTGTCAAGACCACTGGAGCACCGGACAGCAGTACAGAGGTGATGGAGCAGGCATGGATTAACATCAGCATAAAAGGTCGAGATTTTTTTGCTGTTTAACAAATAAGGGATAAATGGTTGTTGGGTTTGTCTAGCAACAAGCTCCCCGACGGATTCTGGACTAGGTGAGGCAGTTCTGTGTGGAGTTTGCACGTTCTCCCTGGGTCTGGGTGGGTTCCCTTTGGATTCTCCAGTTTCTCTCATGATCATAAAACAATAGGCTAATTCTACAGCTATCATATTTTAGACGTTTCACATTCGTCTGATAATTAAACTTAGGATAGTCCAAAAATATATAGTTATTAATTTTTGTCAATATCATCCACCCCTTAATATTCAGTAACAACATGCTGACCTCTTAGGCTAATCCAGATCAAATAATCTTTTTATATTTTAGTTGTTCATACAACAGATTGTTTTAGGTCACTTAGTTCAGCTCTAAAGGCTTTGTTTTTCTTGTTCCAGTCTTTCCTGTGCGATTTCTAGAAGCTTTATTTTTGTACATTTCCAACATCTCAGTTTTCCAAACAACTCAGACTGTGTCTTACATTTGCATGCAGGTATTCTTTCATTTCCTTATCCCACTGCCTACAACCCACTTCTCTTGTGCTTGCGTCTGTGTGTCTGCCCTGTAGCAGAACAGAGACCTTTTGGCCCTGATGTTTCTGTCCTGAATCCAAGCCTCAGACGATTAGCGCAGTGCCACTTGACTGTGTGAGTAATGTTTGTGTGGTAGCGTTCACGTCTCTGCAATTACATAAAAACACAGCTGCTTGAGGGGATTTCCTTGGCACAGAAAATTACAGCACATTTTTCCACCTTACTGACGCTGGTATTTAACAAAAGATATACAAGCAATCTCGGAAAGCTTTCAGATCATCAAAGAGTTATGTGGTTTTAAAACGGAGCCAAAAGATCAACAGCTGGCCAGGCGGTGGGCTGCTAATCCACGAGGTGTTGTTGACGGGCAAATCCTCACTTGGATCGCTCATGCATTCGATACTCAATCAGAATCGTATCTGTGATGTGCTCTCAGAGGACTTGACCCTTGACCTCCAGATGTACATTTCATTAAGGCTGTGGTATATTGCTTTGCCGGTAATTAATTCCTCTCCCTAGTGTCAGTGTGTATACAGAAATGTATGGAGGACCCTGAGAGCCACGTTAAATGGGATAAAGCTTTTACTAAAACAGTCTTTAACAGATTATTTTATAAATAAGATAACAAATGCTTTATTATAGTTTTTTTTTTCTATAGTTTTTTTTTTTAAATTAAATGTAATACATGCATTTGCAAATGTTTTAATTAAACCATTTTATTTATTTTTTATCATTTGATAATCAAAGTATTACTGTCCTCCTGGCTAATGTCAAGTAAATGATAATAGAAGGGAACTCTCTGATTGGTTTAATAGTTGGTTTACAAGTTGCTCTGACCAGTCAGGGAGCTCCTTACTAGTTCCCTTTCATTATTTACTTTACTATAGCAGGAGGACCAGGAGAGCCACAGTGAAGCTAAACCGAGAGGCTAGTCAAAGATGCTAATACACTTTGCAAAAGATTTTCCTGAAATTATTGAATGTTATATTTATATGTTATATTCATTCATTAAATGTTCTTTTAAAAGTGATGTAATAAAACTTTTGATAAAATATTTATCAAATCATGGTTAAAAGTTGTAAAATCGGTATGGAAAGTCTGCAAAATGTCAAGGGCTGCACAGTAAATTGTCTTTTAAAAATGTTTTTTCAAATAAAAGCATAAAAGCAAAGTTAAGTTATGTATTAAATTATATTCTAAAGAATCCTTTATTACATTTTGATTCAATTTAAAGTGACTCTCAGGGTCCTCCTCTGGAAAAGATGAAGAATAGCTTTGGTAGTAACAACAGTTTACAATAATACATACAATGATAACTTTATTGTATTGTATTAAAATATTCATTTTGTAGATGTCTCTATAGTAAAGTTGCAAAGTTAGTCGTGATCGAATCAAAATCACGCAATTAGCAAATCGTAATTGTAACTTCTTTTTTTTTTTTACATAAAAAACCCTGTAGTTTCATCTGGACAAACATGTTCTGAAGTACAGGTCAATTCATATTTCAGTCAATTCTCCATGAAGCGTTATGCCCTAATATGAATTTGATTATTAAAACTCAAATCGCAATCACAATTCCTGTCAGAAAAAATTCAATTCGATATTTTCCCCACATCGTTCAGCTGTACTGTTTAGTCAGGAATTAGGAAGAAAAATAAAGCACTGATATTAGTTAAACATCAAAACACTAAAACAATGATGATTGGTAGTTATACAGTCATTATATAGTCATTTTGCTTGATTAGCATTTGTTTATCTTGCAGCTTTTCTGGTGTTTACCTGAACAGATTTTACCCTGTACTCCCCTGTTGTTGATTATTATTTCAGACAATTATTTCCACTGAAATGTCACTCATAAATACAGTTGTCTTTGTCAGAACTAATCAAGCATGACAAAATTAAATTCCATTCTGGATCGAGACTGTACACGGTCAGTATGGGATTGTGTGACATTATTGAAGCAAAAAGAGGGACATCATTAATTACTTCAGAGGTCATCTTAGTTTGTTACCAAAAACGACTCAAAAAGTAATGGTCATATTTTTGATTTACATTTTACCGTTAAGATGTTTTATGTAATTGGTCATTAAAGGGGAAAATGGTTACGTGTAGTATCTTATTACCAGTGTAAGCTGCAACTCAATGGAGCTCAATGGAGCAATATCTTCTTTTTGGAGGAGGCTTTTCTTCTCCATCTTTCTCCAGTAACACCTTCACTCTCTCCAAACAAGATGAAAACTGCATATTCTAGTTTGTAGTAAAAATGGGCCTATTCATGAATCTTACTAAAGGCCTTCTTTCAAAGGTTTTTGTTCTTAACTGAAAAGGTTTTTCGGGACGAACAAATCCTACCAATAATCAGGAGCACAGGAATTCTACTTTTTAAGAAAATTATCAGTCTTATATTGCCACCAAAATTCTAGTTCATACATGATTGTTATATTTTAAAAAATATTTCATATTTGATATTAAATGTGTGATCAGGAGTGATGAAGAGCACAGTCAAAAATAGACTTCTCAGCAGTCCCAGCCTGTTCCAGCCCCAGTGCCTCTGTATGGGACACTTTTATAAACCCCACTATCAACACCAGAAGTAAAACAGTAAAACTGTGAAAGCCTTGGTTTATTTTGTTAAGTTGGTGACTTAAATATGCTTCTACTGAATGTGCTCATGTGTGTTTGGACATTTTTAATTGCTGCTGAATTTGTAAAACAGCAAAAATCAAGCAGAACCTCCGTATTCACTCTTTTTTCACCTCGCTCAATCTTAGTGTAACATGTTCTCTCAAGGACGCATATTTGGAAGTTTAGGGGATGATTCTTAGCAAATAAATATTCATTTGTATGTAAATAAACATGTAAATGAGTGACGTGGTGTTCATGTTATTGAATTTGCAACTCTGATTTCAAAGGAATTTGGCTTTTTAAGAGCGTGTCGAGAAACTGACGTAGAGTTCTCTCAGCATTTTTTTTAGAAAGGTAGTTATGAAAATGTTTTATGAAAACAGTCTTGAATGAGGCTCAATTACATTTTGTTCAATTTAAAGATGGTCCAATATGAATTTTTTGAGCTGATAACGGTATCCAATTCGATAACTGATTTGGCGATACCAATAATGAGACCACAAATTTAGGGCTAGTTATAAGTTCACATATATAAGCCAATTTTTTGCTGGATTGTGTAAACATACAGACATATTTTTAGCCTTCTTGGCTTTTTATTATCTATTTTTACTTTGACTAAAAGTAAAATCTGATGAACTGATGACACATGAGCTCACAAATATTGGTGCTAAATTTTCAATATTGGACAGATACGAATAACTGGGAAAACACTCCGATATTACCAATACGTCCATCCATCTTCTTCTGCTTATCCGGGGCCGGGTCGCGGGGGCAGCAGTCTAAGCAGGGACTCCCAGACTTCCCACTCTACAGACACGTCCTCCAACTCCTCCGGGGGGATCCCGAGGCGTTTCCAGGCCAGCCGAGAGACATAGCGTGTCCAGGGTCTTCCCCGGGGCCTCCGGAACAGATGCCCGAGCCACCTCAGCTGGCTCCCTTTTGACGTGGAGGAGCAGCGGCTCTACTCCGAGCTCCTCCCGTGTGTCTGAGATCCTCACCCTACCTCTAAGGGACCGCCCAGCCACCCTGCGGAGGAAACTCATTTCGACCGCTTGTATCCGCGATCTTGTCCTTTCGGTCACTACCCAAAGCTCATGCTAGGTGAGGGTAGGAACGTAGATTGACCGGTAAATCGAGAGCTTTACTTTTTTTTCAGCTCCTTCTTCACCACAACAGTCCGATGCAGCGACCGCATCACTGCAGACGCTGCACCGATCCGCCTGTCAAACTCACGCTCCATTCTTCCCTCACTCGTGAACAAGACCCTGAGATTCTTAAACTCCTTCACTTGGGGCAAGGACTCCCCACCCACCTGGAGAGGGCAAGCCACCTTTTTCCGGTTGAGAACCATGGCCTCAGATTTGGAGGTGCTGATTCTCATCCCAGCTGCTTCACACTCGGCCGCAAACCGTCCCAGTGCATGTTGCAGGTCCGCAACAACATACTACGTCTTGGTAATAATCGGTTATTACCAATACGTAATAACCGATTTACCATCCGTTGAATGAGACAAAAATCGAATCGCTCAAAGTCCTCACAAACTTCAAACACATGATTCACAAATAACAGACAAAATATGATCCTACACAATTGGTCAATGATTTGATAAGTTGCTGCAATAATTGTGCTGGAGATGCTTGGTAGAATATTACAAGTCTTTTGACTTTTTGGGCCGGTCTATTCTTGTCAGATGGGGCGTTGCAAACTAAACTGACTAATGATGTGAACCGGGCTGCGGCAGGAGGAAGGCAGCGGTGACAGCGTAATGAGGCTACAGGGCTTCTGTGCTCACAAAGATACACGCAGAGCTGCAGACGATAAAAGATGGCCGAAACAGCCAGGGAATGCACTGTTATGTTTTGTGTTTTGTGTAATGATTCCCTACAGTGCGGCATTAAGAAAAGACATAATAATAAAAGAATATTCTGCATTATGCTGTTGGGCAGGGGATTTACGCTTCATTACTATCTTTATTTGTGTCTAGTACTAAAGGGATTACGAATACTTAACTTACAATTTTCAACACAATCAATATTAAGACTTGGAATCAGCATTTTACACAAACTTAGCTTTTTGAATTACAGGAATTTAAAAAACGATATTAGATTTGTATTTTTGCCACAAAAGTTCATTGTCTCCAGTGTTCGGGAGCATTTTGTCAAGAGGAAGCTCAAACCGGAGTTTACACTTGCTATTTCTGTAGTGTTTCTTGGGTTGGTGCGAGATGATTCAGCCTTTGTAATGGTTTCAAAGGGCTGTCCCTGGTGTCGACACAGCCGGAGAGTGGAGCAGTCCCAGCAGTTCAGGTGCGTCACTGTTCAAGGCGACAAACAACAAAAAGGAAACTTTGCCCTGGATTGGGTCATACAGTTGTATTTGGACAAATGTATAAAGATGAATATGATATTACCATAGCTGCTCAAACTACTACTTCAGTACATCGTGACAATTTTTCAATCTAGAGTCCAAAAAATATAGCTAAATGTACCTGGCTGTTTTGTCATATCAAATACATTTTTTATTGTTCAGAAAGTTTGATTTCATAAAACTGTTCACAAAGTTGAGGAATAGTTACATGTTGAGCAATGGGAATGAAAGAAAATGAAAGATTTCACAGTTGTTTGGTCACAGCTACAGTAATCGCGAGTAATTGTTAAATCTTGGTGTTTTTTCTCACAATAATCGTAACACTAAAATTGATATTGTGACATCCCTAAGAGTCACACATAAAATGTAATCTAAAAGCTTCTTGTTCTCAATGCATTTTTCCCCCCAAAGTGAATAGTAGCCTAAAATAGCCCCTGTGATGTGTGCAAAACAAACAATCGAGGTGACACTTTGGCGGAGTGTACAAAGTGGGGCTCTTTTTGACTCAAGGGAAATTTTTTCGTAGTCACTCCAGAAACATATTGTGAGTTTTGACATTTTCACAACAGCATCTCAAATAGAAGTACATTAATAACTAGCATAATAATAGCATCATTTTAAAAGCACAGGTTCCTAAATGACCCTTTAGGTATTGCTCAAGTCAAGGGTGAGGAAGGTGGGGGGTAAGAAAAGTGAAAATAGTAGCCGAGATTTTGAGGCGAAAGAGCAGCACTAACCGCGGCGTCTTTGTTAGAGAGACGGAGACAGGCAGGGACTCAGCGTGGCGTCTCTCTCCTGCCGCTCACTACGACAATACTCTGCACAGGGTTTAGCCTCAAGTGACTCTGTTTAAGGAGGCACAAAGCCGCCTTTGGATTAGATAATCAGCTTGAAAACGAAATCACAAAATGTAAGCATCCTTTTTTGCAATACAAAATGTATTGGTAATCATGAAAGAATCAAGACTGTCTGTAAAAGCAATATTTGATTACTACATATAAAACTACATATCCAAGGACACAGATAGGTAATGTTTAGTAAAAATGTAAGAAAAAAATTCATATAATACTTCACCCTGCAAATAAAGTTTGTTTATTTCAGGCAAATGGATAAGCATCATTTATCATTTAGAATTGATTCTGCAAAAATTCGAGATGGCAAATTGTTTCAATAACTTAGCGGTTTATAAAGATTCAGAAATGATAGGTATTGTGCTCATTACTTACTTTCAAACATTTAATATACATTCTCTTCAGAAAAAAGAATGGAGAATGTGTTTCCGGAACAAAGTCCTCGTGAGCAGCCATATTTGTTTTGATACGAAAGGAACATGCATGTCCCTGATTGGCTAATCCACCTGTCAATCACGTCCATCTGAATTCCTGGAGATGAAACTAGTGTCCAGACTCACATCCTCGTAAAGAACTGGACAAGTGCGTATTCTTGGCTGACCAGGCAAATATAATATACTATACCTTGAAAGTTACCTCTAAAAGCAGTGAATAGTGAATTTGTATATTTTGTATAGTTGAATAGTATTTTGGTGTCACAATTATGATATACACTGCCAGAGCACCTTGAAAACACCCATAGATGATCTTATGTTTTTTTTTTTATCCTCTTCCTCAAGACTCAAGACTGTTGATTTTAGTGTTAAAAATCTGTTTTCTCTGTAATGTGTGTATGGAAATGTTTTATTAGGTTTAATGTTTATTGACTTTTAATGTCAAATTATGTGTCTGTTGTTGTCTAAATGAATGTTTATACCTAGATTAGGACAACGGGTGAAATGTAGCTAACTCTGGCATATTTATGTTGAAGCTGCAGCTGACACATTGTTTAATATGCACTGTCGGTTATCGATCAATAAAAAAATAAAAATAAAGGGACCGTGTTGAACTGATGATAAGTAAGGCAAAAAATAGTGGGATGACAAAGCTGTACAATACAAGCTATACATTTTTTAGTATGCCAATTTTTTTTTTTATATTTGCTAATAATTGTGCTGCTACAAAAAGCGTTTCTCACATATCTTCCCAAACCCATTCAAATCCTTCGCTATACAGCCTTATATCAGGTTATGACTTTGTTTCATAATAGCTGGGGCAGTATTTGAAAGTATTTGTGTCAACTTATTATCACTAAGAGGAAAGTATTTTTAGCCCTAAATGAATTCGGTTTAAGAAAGTCCGCCGCTCTTTCCTCTGCTCCCCCGTCTCCGTTTGCCCTGTGGTCCTCCCTAGTGATGACATTCAACACCGAGCTCCTGCCTCCGCCTCCAGTCTGCCGAATAGGTCACATCCCCGGCTGCTGTCTGCCTCAAGATACACTGTTTACCCACAGGCCATAAATTATTCATCAAACTCTTGTCCAATATAATTCAATTGTGCAACTTGATGATTCTGAAGTGAGGAATAATATGCCTAGGCAGCCGTCAAGCTTTCATTTTGATTTAAAGGCGTTTCAAAAGGTTTTTTAAGTGTGATTGACCAAATGAACCCATGGGAGAGCTTGAAGTAGGTTTCATGAGCGCAGTTGTGACAGAAGAGAAAGTCCAATGTGTGATGAATGAGTGACTAAGGCGCTGTGCTTCAACTAGGGCTGCAAGATAGATTGCAATTGAAAACCGCAAGTTGAATTGCCGCAATTTGCAAATGCTGCAGTTATTTAGCTAAGATAATTTTCGCTGTAAACAACGACTTATTGTGTCTAATCATGTAAAAAAGCTGTAGTTTAGACCTTTACAGAGATTCTTGTATTAGTTCAGCAGTTCAGCTTTCAGTCTTCTCGTGAATGATCCTGAACAGGTTTAAAATGCACACTACGAATAGAATCCTACTATAAAAAAGAAAAAGAAAAATAATTTTGAATCGAATCTTAGTCACAACTGCTTGTCAGAAATATTGCAATAGATATATTTCCAAAACTGTTCAGCCTTAGCTTCAGCTTATTTATTTGTATCCATTGATTGATTTAGAAAAGGGACAGTGTATATTAATGTACATATGTCTCATGTGTATACCATAGGTTGATGGTACCAATCAAAAAGGTAACACAATTTAAAACAACAACAATACAGAACACATCACAAGCACACTCTAGGACCACAGACAATAACTCCACAGGAAACACACTTAAATAGAGGAGTGAACACGTTACAGGGAAAGACAGGAGTAATTCACTACCACAAACTCAGGATTACACATTAGTTTATAATTCATTTCAGTATACTATATTAAAAGAAGTCAAAATTACTATACCCTACTACTGTATACTATATATTGCACATTCCATAAAGTTCTGTATTTATTGAACTCGCCCTTAAACGCTATTTGTATTGTATATACCCTGAAGTGCTGTATGTATTAAATGCTAAATGAGTTCTTCTAGATTAGATTGTGCTCACAGGTTTGTGCCACTCCTTTAAGTGACTTTTAAATGGCAGATTGTTCCACTGAACACAGCCCTTGTAGGACAGAACATTCTGACAAAAAGTATTTTTTTCTGGCAGGAACCTCCCAGTCCCTCCTGCTTATGGCTCTGGTGGTTCTCAACGCAGTGCTCCTGTATTTGATGTAATCTTTGAGAGGAGGTGGAGCCAGCCCATGCAAACGTTTAAGGCAGACATTTTTAAATTTTATGAAGGTTTCAAAGCTGTAAAGATTACACTTTGAAACGATCTTACAATGATAATATCAAGGTTTTTAGTCTTTTTATTAAGCCCCTTTATTGGTTTTAATTTTGTTACTCCTGTCAGAGACCAGACCAACTATCACAAATATATCACCATTCTGATACTACAACCCAGTACGAACTAATTACTGCATCTTCCAAACAGTGGTTTTGAAAGAACGTGTGCAGCCATCAAAATTGGCACTGTGGTTTTTCTATCTGAAGATTTGTACCTGACTACTAAACTAAAAAGTAAAGTGTATTTGAACTTTTAAAAGCCTTTCTCAAGTTAAAGTTTTTCCTTAACTTAAAACGTTGTACAATGTTTTTAAACTGAACATAAAAAAGTAATCTCTCATTTGTCCAGGAGTGATCATTGTAGAAAAAGGTTCTAAGGTAATTCATATATTTTTTAAATATAATAATCTGATGGCGCTAGAAAAATGACTTTGTTCAAGATGGCAGAACATGTCTCTGCGATACACAAGCAAAAGTAATATTCCTGTCACAAAAAAAAAAGTCACAAGAAAATTAGGACCACTAAAGGCTACTGTATTTGCTTAGTTGAATCCAAATGGCCAGGCAGCACTTTTCACTATTCTCGCCTCTACAATAAAGGTGTACTATGTAACTTTTCTTATTGTCTGCCATGGAGAATGCTTTAACTGGAACGTTATTAACTTCTCGATCTCCATGGAGAAAAGCAGGTGACACCCAAGTTACAGGTCTGATCAGTGAAGAGAAACAGAGAACAGTTCAGGAAAGCATGTTTTTCAAGATATTTCCTTCAGCAGATTGCAGAAGATTAAGTTAAATAACATACTGTGGAACATTCCAAATAAAGCTATAACATCTTCATAGAGACAAGCAGGTGGCGAACCCTCCACCAGAAGAGTCACAGAGTGCACCTTTAATGAGGAATACAATTCAAAATACCAAACAGTCCGTGGTTCACTCATCAGTACACTTCCTTCAAAATGATTAGGGTTATAAATCAGTCTTGTATTGTGCTTCAGAGCCTCCTCCAACTGCAGATTTGTCATTTTCCTCTCACCACCAACAAGCTCAAGCGCCATCAGTGTTCTGTCTGCACTGACATCAATTCCTTCAATAATTACAAGGGAGCGCTTGTGTGTCCTGCAACTGAACACCCTTTAAAGTCAGCAGACTGAGTCGAACAATCAATCTTCTCCGTGTAATCTGGACATTTGGTATCACTGCACCAGAATCAATTATTAAGTGATGCAGTCAAGGTTCAGACTGGGCCAGACATTTACAAAAGACAAAGTAAAGTGCTTTTGGGGGAGCTTAGAGTAGATCGTCCGACGGGTCACAGATAAGAGTTAGAAACCTCACTAAGGTTACAACCAGTCCAGTTTGTAAGTAACTTTCTTAAAGCAGTGCTGCAGTATAAGCAGAGAACAGACTGACATATCTGGGGCATCCGTGTTAGTGCACCTTTTGAAACACTGCTATAAGTGTTCATCGCAGTGCATCGGTTGATTAATTGACTCTATTAAAAAAGCAACACCACCACACATTTAAATTTACGCTACACATACTATGAAGTTCAGTGTATCGTACATTGCAAGATATCAACGATCAATGGTATTATCCAGTATGTCCTTGTGTTGCAGTGTTCCAATAATATATAGTGGGCCAAAATCTTTGCTTCACTGGAGGTGTTTGCATCTCCAGTGAACTCATTAGATCATTTTCTTCTGGTTTCTTCTTTTGTTCTTCGAGGGCATACCTTCCACATGCCCAAAACTATAATGCTTTCCTTTATCTTTACTGCAGGCAGAACTAACTTTGTTCTTTTTAAATGTAAGTGCGGAGGTTTGAATATACGATTATACCCATAGTCTCTGTGCTGTATGTTGAGATTATTCGGTTAATCGATAGTTGTGATTATTCAGGTCACAACATAATCATAAGACGCAAAAAAAAAAATCATCGATCACAAAATGACGCCTTTTTATTTGTCACGTAAACGTTATTACATTCAGAAAGTTCAGTCTCATAGCAAAAACAAAATAGAGAAATAGTAAGAAAATGACAGATTTCACTGTTGTTTGCTCTTGGCAATCATGATTGATTGTTAAATTGTGATCCTCCATATCTAATTTTCTTTTTTTTTTCTTTTTTGTTGTTGCTTGTCTGTCTTTACAGTTCCTCTTCCATCATAAAGAGAAGAGCATCAGGTGCACTTCAAGTCTCAAGAGACAAACTTTGTAATTAATTAGACATGGTTTCCTACTTTGCGTTAGACTTGATCATGTTAAATAACTTGCGAAACGTCAGCGCTGCCAGATTTTTTTTTTGCATGCAGTGAAAGGCTGTCATACGGTAACTATTTTAAGTACAAACTTCCACAACTTTCAGCCAATGCCAAACAGTTTCACGGCAGCCCAACCCATGCAGCAACCCGTGCCTTAAGAAGTGTATCAACATGAACCCTTTGTGCTCCCATTTATCTAATTTATAGAAGAGAAACCAATAACCATCAAGTAATAATAATATTTGCACATAAAAGTGGACTAGATTATCTTAAAAAAAAGCACACATTTAAAAACTCCTGCACTGTTTTCACCTAAATGTCTCACAAAATTTAGAAATGTGCTGAAACAAGTAAACAATGCCATTTTAATGTTATGTTAGACTTATTTTTTCTAACACATTACAATATTTTTGTCTCTTTAGTACATGTTCAAATTACAAAAGTTTTCATCAATTCATAAATAACTTATTCATATCTAAAGAACATCTGTATCTCAAAAAGTGTAACATGTAGAAACTTCAAATAATTGTATCTGGGTAGAAAAAACTGTCAGAAATGTTTCGTCATTACAATTTAAGGGATAAAGGACTGGAAATTCAGCATTTGGGAAAAATATATTAAAAAATATGCAACTTATTGGATATTGTAGTAATTTTAAATATTAAACATGATCTTATTTGTAATATATATATAATATATATATATATAAAAATTGTACCAGGCTGTATAACTTCCTCCCAAACTTTTGTTCACAGATAAGTTCATTTAAATTATAACAGAGGTTGCTGTCTCATCCACCAACCCAAGGTTCGTAGTTCAAACCTGCAGAGGTGGGATTTTATGAAATACAAATTTAAAAGTACTAATGTTAGGTACCTGTACTTAACCTTTAGAGTGGATACATTTTACTTTTACTTCACTACTTTTGACACCAAGTATCTGTACTTTTAACAAGACTGAAAAGTAGAAAGTACTTATTCTTGACAGTACTTTGGTTTGAGGAGTTATTTTAAGCATGTGGATGGTGACAGTCAGCCTAAAGGTTTGGAACTTAAGCCCCAGCGCCGAACAAACAAAAATACACACACAAAATGTTGTATTATAAAAATAAGACATTTATTTGAAATGACCTTTGCGATCTGCATAATTCTTTACCAAAATCACTCTATTTAACACGTAAAACAGTGTGTACTTTGTTTACTTTTAAAGTGCATTTTTAAACAGGTACTCCAAAGTACATTTTTTTTAACATGACTTTTATTTTAAGTTGAGTAATTTTTTGCCCACGTATCTGAACTTTTACTTAACAAAACTGAATACTTCTTCCACCACTGCAAACTCGTGCCCACTGTTGTTGTGTCGTTGGGCCAGACACTTGGTGATTGGTGGTGGTCAGAGGGGCTGATTATATTATTAGTATTCAAGTATTTATTGAATTCACCTGCTCTTTTAGCAGCCTACATTTTTCATATCTTGTTGTTCATAATTGCCTTTCGCCCAAAATAGCTAATAGTGCATTTATTTGCAACCCACATCTAAAAAGGACAAACTAAAGTGGCTTGAAGGGAACCAGCTGAGAGCAGAGAAAGCCCGGTTTATTGTTTTGCTAAATGAGATCTATGTATCGACCCGTCCCACCACTGTGCTGAAGTTGGTAGGTGGTTGTGCAATAATAAAGAGGTCCAACTGTGAGTGTTTTGATCTTCAGCCATTTTGAAACACTGGGTGAGTGAAAATACACGCACACTAAAGGCTTCCACAATTTTGCAATGAAGACGTGAGCATTTGGAGTATGCGTAATGTTTTGGTTGTATGGCACTAAGCTAAGGCTGTGTTTATCATGTGTGGCACTTAAGCTCAGGAAGAGTTGTAAACGTGGAAGCAATGACGATATAAAGAGCCCATTTTTGACATAGATTTACAGTAAACCTCTTAGAGTGCAAAAGGTGGGTATAAGAATGCTGTTTATATTCAAAGCTCACAAGCGGATATTGTTAAGTGATGGCAATTATTTTAGACTACAATAAAATCCCAATTCAAAAATAGTTTGGATGCTGCATGACAAATGATCTGCAAAACCATTTATGCTAGTTACATTTATGCTATCTACATTGGGAAATAAATAAACGACCTCTTTCTTAATGTGTTGTATTTTTCAGACATTTTGTTCCATCCAAAATATAATTGCATAACCAGGCATAGGACCAACAACCGCAGATTGCAATTTGAGATCTGTAATTAAATCAACCTCTTACGTAGTGCTCATATTTCCCACACGTCTTGGTGAACATCTGGGAACCACAATGATTTGATACTACACTCCGAGGCATTCAAAGTGTGTGGGATAATGAGGTGGTTGTCAAATTATTCACATCCCAGCTCCTATATCATATTATTGCATTGATATTTTTGGTCTTGTATTCATTAATTAGCTGTATACAGAGGAAGCTGACATGGTGAGAATAATGAACTACACACATTCTCTGTCAAACAATCATTACCATTAATCAGTGATGAGTTTAACAATGTATATGTGTTATTATGTGATTGGGCAAGAGGATTATTTTCATGAATGTGTTTGTTTTTATCTGCGTTAGATAGTTAAGTAGTAGTGACACAAAATGACCAAAGTGCAGCATCATGACCCAGTAATAGAAGGGTTTTCTAAAAGTACCCATGTTCAGTCTTACATTCTTGCGAGGGTTGTCAAAATATCAACTATCACATAACTACTGATACTAAAACTAGTATCGAAACTACATACATTTCTAAAAGTATACTGGGGGGAAAAAAAATCACATAAACTTGACAAAGTTGGACCTAAGTTATACCTAACAGATTTAGAATGATTGTGTTATGATTGTGATATCGAAATCAATATCGAGTATTGAGCCTTTTCCTCAGTGCCAAATTGAGTTTTGAATTTTAGTATTGTGATGACACTGAAAACTTTTTTGAGTGAAACAAAAAAAAAAAAAAAAAAATGGTTGGATTTGTTGCATATGCCTACATTGTGCTGGCTGAATGTCTCTCCTCGCGCTTCACTCCCATTTTACCATGCCCAGTACTGACTGACAAAAATAAATCAACAGCTTGGTAACATCCTTATATGGTCTATTCAAGTGCAAAAATAAACAGATACAATGTTAAAGGAGGCCTTTTATGCAAAAATGACTTTCAGGAGCTTTTAACCATATTTTTAGGGGCTTTTAACCCTATTATAATTGTGTCATTCGAAGTATATTGCATATTTGAGTAATCTGTCAGTCCAGGTCAAGTAAGCATTTTTTAAACGTGTCATTTTAGATCAGTATACCATTACATAATAATCCACGGGTGTGGTACATGAGAACTAGGTACTTAGGAACTTTGGTATATAGAAGACAAAAGCACAATAGGATTTCTTTCAATTGTAGACAAAGCTTCAAATATAGTCATCTGGACAGTTCACAATAGTAAACACATATTATTCACAGCTGTAAATGAGATATATCTGCAGTTTGTTCCTCTGTGTTCATGTTTCCCTGGCTGAGCTGTCGGGAGGCTGCTTTGCATTTGCCCTGAGCAGTGCCTAAAGTCCTGCTCCTTCAGTCAGGCAGATCACTGTTGACCGTGGAGTCTTCTCTCAGCCCTTTAGTACCACGCACTATTACATAACAGTGTGTCTCTAATCCACGCTCTGATCGGCTCCTCTGACACATAGGCAGATGTCTATCCATTTAAACTGACCTCTCTAGGCTCCTGTACCGTATACAGTTAAGGTTAAGTCACCACATCTTGCACTTTGGCACAAGTCGCCAGTAAGTGACACTCTAAGCTTTAATCGGCCCTGAGCCTTAGTGTAGGATGTGTGTACTGCATGTTCCTCCAGCTGCAAGTGTGATCGTAAAGGAAGTGCTACGGCGATGTTTCTTACATTTTCTTTCAGGTTTTAAACATCAATTTGTGAATGAGTTTGTTAGCTAAAAACATATTACAGTTATAGAGCAAGCGTTAATATTTTGGCTGGTAAAAAATGTAGATTGCAAAGTGGCAAAAAAAAGTCCTGACTCAACCGGTCTAAGAAGTTTACATGTTGATATGATATGATATCTCCCAGTATTTTTTATACAGATTGATCAGTCAACATCTCCCCGAGTTCAGATGGCCGTGATTGATAGATTAGCCAGTCAGGGACACACATGGTCTGCATTAAAACAAATATGGTAGTTTATGAGGAAAAAAGACAAGAAAAAACAGTGTGAATTTATGCAGAATCAATGAGCGAAGCACAAAACTCAGGTTAAAATAGCTTTCCTTCTCAACAGGAAAGACTGGCCCATATTGTCGCAGCAGTTCAAGACTACGTTCCAACTGATCTATGTATTTTTGTTCTCTTGTATGTAATGGCAAGTATAGAACTTTAATTTGCCCAAGCAGAGGACTGATATTATTTTTACACTACCTGAAAAGAAAACTCCTCTTGACCTACTGTTGTTAGAGCCCTTATTTATAATTTAAAAGTATTTTCCCACCTCATTATGAAACACAAGCACCTATCCTTACCCTCAATCATATCTTCATTTCAGCAAGGCCAGTGACTAATGACACTGGTCAAAGTGATAACAGTGGTGTGGATTTCAGTAACGAGTCACTGAGGCTGAGGGCTGCTTTAATGAGGAGCACTCCATCTACAGAGTTACATAGTTTACCTCCATGTACACTAAATGAGCCTGTTCGACACGTGTAGGAGCAAGTGGGCCTATCTGTTACATTAATGAATCAAACGCATTAGTGCTGTAATGTGCTGTGTATTAAATGTTGGAGTTTCTGTGCCATAATTTTACTGGAACAAAGGATGTAACGATATCAAATTACAATTATTGTGATTTCATTCAAATACATTACTGTACAAATGATATGAGACCAGTTTCATGAGTTTGCATGTAATACAGTAAAATGTGTTTTGTCAGTACAGATATAAAAGTATCTATCCAGGAGAAAATGTGCTTATAAAACTTCTTGTGGTGAATATTTAGGATGCTCAGAAGGCATTAGGTAAGTGAGCGCTACGTGTGGACCACTGCAACCAGCTTAAACTGAACTAGTTCAGTTTTTTACATTTTAAGACGGTAAGGATCAGGTACAATGTTTTTAAGTGTTAGGACAGACTAAAATTAAAAAGACTTAAATTTGCCTCTAAAATGTCATGATCACTTGTAAAATAGAGCAATGTTGCTGAAATGACAATTAATTCAACTCAAGCTTCTTCAAAAAGTATACTTAGGCCCTGTACATCACGTAGGTGGTAGGGTAATTTTCTAAACGCATATTCGCCGTCCTTCGTCCTAACTGAAAGTTAGACCCAATCTATCCAATGAGAGAACTCTGTGAAAGCCCTGCCCACAGGGCGGGACCTCCTGATAATGGGCCATTGAAACTAACTGAGATTGGCCTATAAACAACGAAACCCTGGAGACGCCCTGGGCATTCTGATGCTAATCAGGTACTCAGTGAGGAGGGAGCCTAAGTCAGGGTACAATAGGCCCCTGTGGGCAGGGCTTTCACAGAGTAGGATATAAACCGGAGTTCTCAGACTTGTTTCACAGATTGAGAATGACTCTTGGATGAGAGTCGAAATGTTTTTTTGTGTGCATATTTTGGAGGGAATGCAGTTGGAAAAATGTGTCTCTCTTCTTTATAAAGTGCCCATTACGCACAGGAAAATGCAGACTGTTGGAGAGGATGTGGCAGCCTGGGGGCAAACGGGGTTGGACAGACAATTGATGACATCACTATCCCACTCTGTATTTGGGCCTCAGGACTCCTGCCATGGACACAACCAGCAGCTATCTCTGGGGCATCCTCCTGCAGCCGCAAAAAAGGCCATCACAAAAAAATGGATGACTCAAAATGCTCCGACGATCAAGGACTCCACTAACATTATACTGGACATTCGTAGCATGGAAAAAATTAAATTCGAAATCGACAAATTTGACAGACTTTGGACTAAATAGAAAGTTTTCTTGGGTTTCGTGGGCCTTGATTTTCTCTCTCTGGTCTTGTTTTCTTTTTCATTGTGTTTGTTTTAATGTTGTTAAATTATATATATATATATATAAAATGAAATATTGCATCTCCTGCATGAAATAAAGCATCACTCACAGGGAGCTGGATAAAACATGTAAGAGTTTTGCAAAAGCAGTGCAGCCGTGTTGGTAATGAGCAGACAGATGGTTGCAAAGCCGATTTGCTGGAGAGAGAGAGAGCGTAACAGCAATACCACAAAGTTTAATCTGCCCTGTTTAAATGACTTTTACAGCTTGAATTAAATAATATGACAAAACCTCCCCAAAACACAAGTGAAGAACAATGTCAATAAAACACAGTTGTACAATAAATGCTTGTTTTTTTTCTATGGGTGAATCATTTCCATTCACTGTTTTCAAAGTGATGCTTGACTGATAATACAGCACTACTTAACACCCACGCAAGCCCAGACCGCTCAATGGACAGACAACAGCATCAGAGAGAGGACAGCACTTTCCACTGAAATGCTAATGCTAACTTACTCAGCCCTGGTTTTGTGCGGATCAAAGACAGATAGATGACGACAACCGCTGCCGCCAGTTGGTGCAGGGGTCACTCGGAGCCCACAAAGCACCGGGAAGGGGGGTCCGAGCCGCGGGACAGACACGGAGAGCAGTGACAGGGCGAGGATGACGGGGGCAGAGATGGCCGTGGGGAGATGGAGCGATGGTGATGGGACGTAAGGAAGCCGATATGTGTCCTGAGTCATCCTCGCGTGGTTTGAGATGGAAGTAGTAGTACTGGTAGTAATGTAGAAAACATGGTCTGATCTTTCAACATGTATGACAGTCACAAAATGTCATGCATGAGCAAAGTAATGTGTTTACAAATATACAATATGCCACAGGGATGGGCGATATATCGGTTCCAGTATTGATATCTTCTCCAGTCTCTGTGAGCTCATGTGTCATTCCCAGTTCTTTCAACTTTGTGGTCCTTGCTATGGATTTTAAAATCTAAGTATGGGTATAAAAAAATATTGGTGATCGGTCACAATAACAAGCCAAATATTGGATATCGGTATCGGCTATCGGTATCGGCTTATTATTAGTAAGTATCAATAAGTATCAGTATTAGTATTGGTAGCAGTATAAGTATTATTATTGATATTAGCAGTAGGGACAGTAGTTATTTTACAGAAAATAAAAAATACAAGCTATAAAATAAAATATGAGATAACTATGATAACTTATTTTATCATAGTTCATATTTTATTATTATCATTCATTTCTTTATGTTGCCGAAAGAAGTTCCTAGTTTGTGAATTTTGTTCTGACAATCGCAATAAAACTTCTTCTGAAAGCTTATAGGGTTAGTTAGCCTCTGCCCCTCTTCTGTCCCTCCTTAGCCCCTCTGACCCTCCTCTGTCCCACCTCAGTCCCTCTGACCCTCCTCTGTCCCACCTGTCCCTTTAACCCTCCTCTGTCCCTCCTCAGTCCCTCAGACCCTCCTCTGTCACACCTATCCCTCTGACCCTCCTCTGTCCCTCCTCAGTCCCTCTGACCCTCCTCTGTCACACCTCAGTCCCTCTGACCCTCCTCTGTCCCTCCTCTGCTTCTCCTCTGTCCCTCCTCTGTCCCTCCTCTGCTCCTCCTCTGTCCCTCCGTCCCTCTTCTGTCCCTCTGCTCACACTTCTGTCCTGGTTCCCTTCGCGCTTGTCACCTCTCTCCCCTTTTTGAGTCTAACTTTTAAACTGGCTCCGCTACTGAACGCTCATTTGGCGAAAACCATATCTGAAAAATATGAGAAGAGAAGGCGTGTGCATTCCTTCCTTTTCGCTTTGATCCCATGCACTAAATGACATACAAGTGTAGCAGTCAGCGCCATGCAGAAAGCAGTCTGTGCGTGACTGAGAAGTAAAGCGAGTGGGTCTTCTCTTTGGAACACCTCATTCACTGCGGTGAAACGCCAATTCTGCGCTGTCCCTCTGCAGACAGTGACTGACCTGTCTGCGCAGAGAAGAGACGGGGGGAGAGGAGAGCATTCAAAGGCTCATATATTTGTAGAACAGTGAGTCTCTGTGCTGTGCCATTTCTTCATAGCTTCATACACAAACCAAAGAAAGACGGTCAGTCTGTAAATGACACTAAAAATAAATTAAGTGATTTAGTCTATTTAAATTCAAATTATTACCAATCATAATCATTTCAGGCTAATATGCGATTACATAGTTGAAATTTGTATTGTTTTATTTTATCATACTTTGTAATATCTCGAGGTTGTGGAGGGGGCGTGGACACATTTTTTATCTCCCAAGGGGGGCGCACCAGAAAAAGTTTGAGAAACACTGCTATAGAAATGATGAACAATTGATGGAATGTTTAAAACTGCTCAATACAAATCATCTGTTTATCTTCTAAACTCTCAAGATGGCTCTGTCTCAATAGATAGAAAGACATCCTGAATTCCAATGAGCTGAAAGGTTATTATTGAATTCTTGCCAAGCACTGAATGAAAATAAACTTTGTGGAGCTAAGGAAGTTTATACAGGGGAAACAGAGTTTGGTTTGAGACTGTCCTGTATCATTTGATTCAAAGGCTCGTCCTCTGAGACCCACTTATTCTTTGTGTGCCAGAATCAGTTGGCCCAATAACAGTGATATTCACAATGGGCACTTGAAGGCAGAGTGGAAGGTGTGTGTGGAGAGAGACTTGGCAGGCGAGACAGACAAAGCTAAGCAGAAGAATCACGGAATAACAAGAAGTTAGTCTACGAGTCAGGCAGAATTAACAATAGCTCAAGATGAAATGAATAAACCTAGTGCAAGACAAAGCCAGAACGATGTGATGCCTTGACAAAGCCTGAAAAAAAATCTTAATGGGCTGCGATACAATTATGTTTTAATAATGATGAGTGTGGGAGCTAAAAGGTAATAGCAACTGTAATTAATGAACAGTTTGATAAGTCATTTTCAACAGATGAGCCTTGAAAACCGGAAAATGATTGTAAATTACAACATCATTAGCAGTGGTGACAAGCAAAAACGAATAGTAAAATTATGTATCAGTTAATAATCAGCATGGCGTAGCATTATGCAGTAATACACATACTCGATTCACACAAGGAGAAGCAGTCAACTCCTTCATCAGTGTTGATGCAGGCCTTTAGTCATTTTGTCGATTAATCGGTCTTAGTTGACCAAGATTTTCATTCGTCGACTAATTATTTCATTGATATTAAATATTTAAATAACAAAAAGCTGTAGTTTTGTATATACATAATTATTGATATATAATATAAATATATATATATTATATATATATATATATATAAATATATATATATTATATATATATTTTTATTTTTTTTTTTAACAATAAAATTTTGTAAACAATAAAATAAAAGTTCCTTGTCTTGATACTTTAGCACTACATAAATAAAAGGTATTATTTTATTTTTTTGGGAGAATTCCTTTTAGTCAACTAATCGATTACAGCTTTACTTTACTAATATAAGAGTTTCAGCATAATTACTGGTGCATATTTCAAAATGTCAGCGTCTATTGTCGTAGTCAGATTCTGCGTGATGTACTTTTTGTATTACAAGCCGATGAGACCATGAAAGTATGTTAATGACTCATCTACATCTCAGTCTGTTTAACATATTAAACCAGTGAGAATTGAATCAAAACAGTGCGTATCAGTGCATAGTATAGTAAAGCTTATAGTGTATTCACACTGCTGCATCCAAATTCACGCCGGACGCCCGAATCATATGAAGGCAGACGCTTTGGACGCGAGACCTAGAACTATTTAGTCAAGTAAAAATATAATCGTGTCATATGCACTTTAAGTATAGGATAAATGTGAAATACTATCCAGGACAAGCATTTCCACAAGAAAAATAAGTCCACTGTAACCTCGCCTTTCTGTTGTTCATTTTAAACGTATACAATCAGAATATGGCTAAATGAATCCACTGCTAGTAATTACATAAATGTACATGAATCACTTACATCTGTGTCAGGACCCTTGTCAGCTCCAGGACACGAGAAGGTGACAAACTCATGGCATCTCTTGTGGACCACAAAACAGCACACTGGAAGAAACAGAGAAAGGGACAAAAACATCTATGAAGTTTGTGCCGAGCCATTGTCAGGGAGCACGAAGTTTCATCTTTAAGACTTTGTGAATACGAGCAAGAGAAAAGCACAAAGCATGTCCTGTTGTATTATGCAAGTTTGTGATGCAAAGAGAAATTCAGAAAGGCATTAAAAGGCAATACGGACAAACACATTATCATCAATCATTCTCAAAGTGAACTGACATGTCTTGCAGCACAAATCCAAACGCAGAGCAACAGACATGTGAACGCCCACGCTCACCCACGTAACAATGTATCTCCAATATCACATAAATGAGAAGATGTCAGCCCTGTACAATTTGCTTGTCTTAATTTCCCTTGTTTTATTTTTCTATTTTGATACAATCTGTCCGCTGGGCTCATTGTCATGCCAGCTGCTCATTTATGTGTGTACTTGTGTGCTATTGTTTTGGATTTTGCCAGGGTTTGCACAGTTGCCAGACAATCTGACAACCATTAATTCAACAAGTGGAGGGAATTTACAGAAATGGCCAATAAGCAGTGGGGGTCCAACTGTCCATGGAAGAGACTGGAACGTGGGCTGCCAGTTATTGAGCTGAAGGCTAGGTATTTGGCAACGTCATTGACTTCAGGGATTTTTTCTGTCCTCATACATTTGATCCATATGCTTAAAAATAAATAGAAATTGAGATATTAATCAATAAGAAAAGCAGTGCTATGAACAATCTTAGTCTTTTTCAGGAGTAGTGTGACCACATGGTAAAATAAAATAATAGAAACTAATGTTATTTTGTGTGGAAATTTGAAAAAAATGTATAACATGGTCGTTAGCATTTACACTGTAGCTGTGCTTGTCGGTGGTGCGTAGCACAGGTGTGGCTGCTGGGTTCGATACCAGCCCTCGACTATTTGCTCAATGCCTCTCCCGTCTCTCTCCTCATTTCTCGCTATAAATGTCCTGTCAAATAAATAAACAAAAAAAAGGCCTTAGTGCCCATCTAAGGAGCAGTATCAGCCTTTACGATAATAAACACTGACACAATATTAGTTTTAGAGTCATGATTACATAAATATCACGATTTTACGATTATTCACGATTATCAGCCAAAAGAAAGGAAATATTTATGTTGTATTTTTTTATGTTTAAACTTGCAAATATTCCTGTGAGAGGAACTTCGGTTTTATAACAATTAACTTCCCTAACCTTTAATACTGCATATTCATTTAAAAATAAAATATAATGGCCACAAATGGATTACATAATATAAATGTATGCTTATTGGGCCCTCATTGTAGATCTTTTATGCATTATATAATTCATTAGTGATATGAGCTCCATGGTAACGCTGGGGGGAGGGGCTTCAAACTTTTAGAAAGTCACTTTCTTTTGGCTAAAGCCAACAACAAACAGATTTTGAAGAATAAAAAAGCGTTTACAGGTAAGATTATGCTCTGGAACTACCTGTCTTCTCTTCCTTTTCTCCTCTCCTCCTCCTCTTCTCCCCCCTCTCTCTCTCTCCTCCTTCTATGAACTTGTGCGCTCAGTGGCTCCACTTTCGGCTCGAGTTGAACGGCCGCTTTGCGCTCCAGCGCCGTTAGCAACCGTGTAAACTCATGAAGCAGCGGCATAAAAAAAACTACTCACGCTGACTGTAGCTCGCACTTTTCACTCGCGCTAGTGTGGACCCCAGTGCGTAACAAACCGGTCGTTCAGCGCGCCACAGTCACGTGTACAACAGACAATCATTGTAAACAGATCAGGTGCCCACCACACCCACGTGTGTACACGCCGCCGTGACTTGCAGACTCCGTGTGTAACGGACCGGTCGTTCAGCACGTTTATCCAGTCTTGTTGACACGCTGTGCTCACGCCGCTGTGACTACGAGCGCTTGGAGACATTTCTGCGCAGATTCCAAAAAACCCACGAATAATCTAACGTGGCCATAAATAATCGTGATGATTGAATAAACGTTTAATCGTGACATCCCTACAGAGAGCTTTATTCAATTATGATTACGCCGATGGTAAAGGAGAGAAGGAGAGTAAAGTTCACTGTATAAGACTGGCATCAGTTTACTGAAATTGAAATCCAAGTTTGAAATTAATAGAAATGTTTATGATTATTGTGAGAAAAAACATAATTATTTAACGATTATTCAAGACTACTGAGATCAAGACCAAACAACAGTGAAATCTTTAATTGTCTTTCATTCCCATTGTATAACTAACACAATATTATTCCTCAATATTGTGTCCAGCTTTATGAATTAAAACGTTCTGAGGACAAAATAAAGTAAATGTGACAAAAACAGCCAGATATAAAAGTACTTTAGGTATAGATGTACTGAACTAAACTAGATCTACAAAGATCTACACCAGATCTACAAGTGAATGAAAACAAACACATTTTGCTTCTAAAATTGTTTCGATGATTATTTTTTGGTTCTTATGATTATATTTTGACATGAACAATCACTATTATCGATTAACCTAATAATCTTGACATCCCTAATTAGTACTCTTTCATGTTATGTGGCACAAGCTAATCTGATATAATGATGCGGACACACAGACTGTCCTAAATACATAGTCAATGAGGCGAGAGGAGCGCAGAGTTTCCAAAATGTAAAATATTAGTTCTGTGACATTGTTTATTTGTTATAAATAGACTATTACGAGCATTACTATGTAGAAACAGCTGAATGTATTTACAACCGACGAAGCTAAACAAACCCATATGTGTTTGTTTACCATTAGGCAAATAAGACATGAAAGCTGTTGTTTTGAGCGCTCGCGGTGCATGAAGACATTTGTGGCTGCAAGTTTGGTGTATAATTAGGTTTCACAAGGCAAGTAAAAAGAATATTGCTGACAATTTTAACTTCAAGCAATAATCATGAATAGACCACCCACTTAAATGTCCCTTTTGGTAAATCCCAACCCGACACTCACCCACAGACTGTTCCCATTTGTCAAAGTAGTTTTCTTCATCGCTGCATACTTATAACACATGAATCACAATCGAAATGACGTACAACATTCAATCTCTCCATGCTTCCCAGTTGCCCATGATTCACACCCGCCCATCCAGACGCTAACCTCAGACATTGCTAACTGTTGCCATGGTGAACGCTCGCAAAACTTCAGGTAATAATGTAAGGTAAAAGATTTGGAGATTAGCATATTATAGCGGTTAACCCACACATAAAAGAGGGATAGGAATTTCACTTCGGCTCCAATCTCAGGCAGTCTCATAAATGTAGAAAGCAGATTTCATTCTGTGTTGGGTAAAATACTCAAGGGAGTTTGGATCAGTCTTCTATGGTGTTGAAACTAGGAGAGATTTGACAGACGGCTGACTATTTATTGTATTTTTATTTTTAGAGGAAAAAGATGACAGACAGTGCTGCATTTTGTGTTTTTTCTGAGATCTACAATATTTGTTACATCAGTATTATCCCCACACAATTAATTATCTCTTCCTTTTTTGAAATGATCATTGATGGCATTTATTTATGTATTTTCTCTATTCTGGTCAAGATTACCTGGAAAGGTTAGTCTTGGCCTGGTTAGTGCTTGGGTGTGAACTGCTGTGGAAACCAGGTGTTGCAGTGGCTCTAGAGCAAACCGTCACCCACTTTGCCTCGAGTGTCCATTTAGTGTGTTTGTGAGTGCAAAAGTGAGACAAAAACATATGAATATAAACCCATGGCATAGCATTTGTATCATGTATGTTCATTAACTGTCCCCGCCAAATGTAAGTAATTCGATTTCTCAAACATCATTTCCCTGTGTTAAGTGATTATTTGGCCTTTGAATGAGACAATATATGGCAATACTTTTAGACATTCATCTTCACAGACAGTGACTTTAGTACAGCAGCAGGCTCACAGTGTATTAGGCAAGGGGAAAAAAGAGACTGTGTTATCTGTTATGCTGTCATGCTGCACTATTTAATTGCATTTACGTAAAAGAGACTTTGCTGATGTTGTCTCTTTGTAAATGTCCTTAATAACTGTGAAATAGAACATGAAAACACTTGCATAGTTAGTATTTTGAGGTAGATGTGACCCATGTGCATGTTTTAAATGGGAAACTCACTGGAGACGAGCCTCTATAAAAGCAGCAGGAGTTAACTACTGACACACTGCAGCATCTGGGATATTATGATTAATTACTATGGGCTTCATCTCAACAGCCTAATTACATAAGTATGGAGATAAGGGGCTTGGTTCACACAGAGCAGCTTACACAATTCCACCACACGACTAGAAGATGTTTGAGTTACATTCATGGTACTGTTTACAATTTTAAAAATACTTGCTCCATGAAGCTATGAAGCAGTGTGAATGAGGCCAAAAACAATACCTGCAAATCTACAATGGCGGCTTGATAATACTTGTCTATCGGCAAGTATTATCAGAAACAGACAAAGGCACAAAAGTTTAAAAGCCTTTGTGGCCTTTTATGGTGGCCATTTAAGTGTTCTGAAATAATCATAATGAGGTGTTGAATAGACTCCATGAATTACAACCTGAAGATGTTCGAAGGAGGAAAAAAGCATCCTGTGCGTCAGTCTTAACAGTGGTCATGTTGGTGATTTGCCCAATAGATTGAGATGGTGTTGCCGAGCGGAGGAAAATCACAAGGCAGCGGGAGGAGTCTGGACGCCTGCAGGGCTCAACCAATACATACCCTTTCTCAGAGCCACTGCACAAAGAAGCACAGCTGCTTCAATACAGGAGCAAAGAGCAGTGAGACAGCAAGCGCTTAAGTGCCATTTGACAAATACTTAGAATATTGATTTAGGATCAGCTAATCAGGATCAGAGTTCTGTCATTCTCAAATTTTGGATTAAATAGGGTTTACTTAAAGCAAAGTGATTAATCTAGGGCTGGATCAGGATTTCATTTGGACTAACATCTAGCACTGAAACAAATCAATTACATTTTCAACTAATTTCGTAATTGAATAATTGTTATCTGTAATCCATACACATCCTCCAGAACATGCCAAGTGCTGAGATAAGAGGTTTTATGCCCCAGACTGAGCTACATCAAAATGTCGTATTTTTGATGAAAAACTCTCTGTAGCTTCATCTGGGTCAAATTCATTAAAACTTTTATATCCACGGACCTTACACAAGATAAAATCAAAATAATTATCACTAAGGCGCCACAATTCGGTAAAAACATCTGCAGTATTTTCAATTTGTGTTGCGATTTATGTTTCAATAATAGGAATCTGTGCAAAGTTTCCATTTTAAGGGAGAATTTACAAAAACACTGACTATCTAATTAAATAATAAAGTAAGCAGGACACAGAACACATGATAATGGTGAGCCTCCGAGAAACCACAACTTCTCCAACATTCAGCCCCTCCCTTTGAGTAATGAGCACTCTCAAAGTTTTCATTATAAAAACAGTACATTTCTGTCAGATGGAGGACCTTGGTGTTATTACATATATATTTATCTTGTTGTGATGATTGATTATTGTGTCAGCCAATACTGCAATGTCGATACTTTTGCAATATATTGTGCAGACCTACCTTTATTGCCTGTGTGTTTGCGCTTGTATTGAAATAAGCACGGAAAACGGCTGCTCTTTTCAAAGAAGGCTCATCCTTTTTGAGGAGTGAGCAGAGGAGGGGCTCGAATGGCAGGGGTGGGGGATGTGTATTGTCCTCTCTTGGTTATTTTTAGGCATGATTCTGGCCAAGGCTAGAACAGTGTGTTCTGATGCCCAGCGTGGAGCAAAAACCAGGGAAGACATTTCTCCCTCCACCTGGCCGCTTGGACGCTATAAATACAACCCACGTGCGCTAGTGTGGAGGCCAGCGTTGGTGAATGATGAATGGAGAGCGTTCGACACAAAAAGCCATGGACAGTGCGGTGGAAAAAAAAGCTGAAAGATTGAATGGTATACATCTGAGACTGCGCTCGCTCCCTGTGTCAACTTCTCGTCAAATTTTCATGAAGTTCAAAGGTCAAGCTCAAAGAAACCATATCTGTCTGTTGTTTCCCATCGTGGCCTCTCTTCCCTTTGCCTAAAATGCCTGGCTCAGGAATTTACACACATTTTGAGTACAGAAAATTTAAAAAGGAAGTTTTTCAATTGTTCTATTTCACCAGTGAATTAAGAAATATTGGCTTGTTTATGAAGTTACCTGAAATGGAGAATAGGGTATATAAACTACTATTACAACAGAATTTGTGTGTGATGTGTGATGTGGTTTTGGAAAAAGTAATGTAAAGTAAACTATGTCTTTAGTCGTTTTCAAGTCAAAAAGTTCTTCACAAAATAAGTTAGTGTTAGTTCGTGTCACGATACTAAAATTTAAAACTCGATTTTAATATTTTTAATGTACTCAATTACTGCAAATTTCGATAAACGATAAAAAAATAAATAATAATAAGTCAAAAACATAAAGTCAAAGTTTTTTTTGAGTGATGTTTTTAGTATCGATATTTGTATCTAGTTTCGATACTCGTTTTAGTATTGATTAGTATCTGATTTTTCATACTTTTAACAACCTTAAAATAAGTCAAATAAGTTGACAGGAGGAACATGGTTAAACAGCAGGTGGCACTACATCTGTTGACTTTTAGAAGCAGTGAAACCATCTTTGTGACAGCATAATTAATATCAGAAGATTAGAAAAACCACACAAACATGCCATCACACTGACATCACACTGACTCAGTACAGTGACCTCTGACTTTGATTGCGGAGATTGGCAGATAAGAGATTTCCAAAGCTGCCGGTCACATGACTCATGACCAGCAGTCGTCTCTGAAGACCCGAGCAGACAGATGGCTGCTGGACAGAGCACTCTCAGGCAAAGTGAAGACTGTGAATTGGGAAAATACCGTATAATAAAAATGAAAAAATAAAACAAAACATGTCATTTATTATTATGATTATTGTGAGAAGAAACATCCCAATTTCACGATTATTCAGGCTAGACATAATGACCAACAAAAGTCAGATCCTCCATTCATACCGTTTCTTTGTTTATCTTTATTTCGAACATGCATTAACATAGGTATAAAGTCAAAGCCAATGAAGACAACATTCTGTTTCTCTCAATAAATCATCTTATGTTATATTATATTTACACTTTACACTTCCACTGGCAAACTTGATGAAATCAAACTTTCTGAATGATAAAATAATGTTAATATCACACAAACAGCCAGATCAAAAGTACTTTTACTTTTTTAGAGCACAGGTTAAACTCTAAAAAATCTTTTCATCTAAATATGTCGCAAATATGATTTTAGTTTTTTTTAATTTTGATTACAGTGTAACCTGAACAATAACAGCAATCAAATAATCCTCACATCCCTATTATATGCATTTTCTCCCAAGCACAATTTCTGGCAAATAAAATTGATATAATTTTCACAGCCAGGGTTAAAGTTCCCTTTTTCACCATGTTTATTATTGGAATACAGCTGTGTAAATGTGAGCTTTAATATGTGCGATATATGGCACTGTTTGCATGTAGACATAAACAATGAGCCAACAAACCCCACATCCAGTATAGTGTAGTGAAAGTCGTATAGGTACAGATATACACAATAGATGGGGTGTAATAATAACGGGGGTGAGAAAAATAGCTGAAACTGCTGGGTGTGTGACGGACTAAAAGAACAAACGATGAAAGATAAAGATTTCAGTTTTGGATCCTGCGCAAAAATAGTTAAAAGTTCCCCAAATCTTTGTTTGTGTTAATAAGCATAAACCCCAAGCTTGAGAATCTGGATGTTTACGTTGTTTATGCATACATGAGAAATTATGCAATGTGTGCATGAGAACGAGGGGAAAACACACAGAATGGAAGAGAAAGCGCCACGGGGGAGTTAGTGGAAGCGTCTCACTGTCAAACAAAGCAGAAGCAAGAAGCAAACAACTGTTGTGTTCATTCGTTTTCAGTCTCCGGCACTAAATTGAGCTTTACATAGTTTGTGATGGGGCTTGAGTGGCGTTCAAGGTCATGATAACTTTGTCAGGTTTCCATCACTGCTCGAGGGATGTCCCCAGTGTCTGCTTGACATGGAGCGAGATGACAGGCGACAGCTCTTAGCACTTCTGCACCTGTCCTGGGAGATCTGGGTCTGTGCGTCTGAGAAAAAACTGCGGGTATAGCTTTGTGTCAGATTATATTACTGTAGATACGAAAGTTAGATTCGACTATAAATTTTACACATTTTAATAAGTTGTAAATAAAGAAATAGCAAAAAGTCGCATTCACTTCAAAATCCTTTGTTTTTCTCTGTAAACATTATTATGCAAGAAATATATAAAGAATATATATCATTAAGTGATTCTATTAAATTTAGGGACGTTTTAGATGGAAAAGATTGGTATTTGGTCAACTAAATCGTTGGTCGACTAAAGACATGTCCTGTGCATCAATTAATCAACTGAAAGGTGATGTGGTACTGGCAAAAGCTCCCAATAAGTTTACGATGTTAAGGACACAAAAACAAATATGTAAGAAGCATGCATTCCATACATGAAAAGGCAAAAACAACATGATCATTTTAGTAGTCGACTAGTCAGCGATTATTTATTTGATTATTTGACTAGTCAAATGATTATTTCATTGTACTTTGAGATGTTTTTTAAAAAATAAAATAATACACCAAATAAAGGTTCAAATATGGTGACTGAAAGGTTCTAGCTGGACAAATAAAACGTATTATTGATGCAAATCAGAAATAGTTTATTCTTTTGTGACATTTGGATTTAATGATAAAAATCATAAAATGTGGTCAACTAAGAATCGATTCATTAATTGACTAAACGACAACAGGAAAACAGCTTTATATCCATAGATGTTTTATTGTTTGCGCTAAATTTACAAAATTAACTAACAAAAACATATGTGCTTCAATGATGAATATAATGAAATAATATGTAATTTTTTTGTTTTAAGTACATGCACAACCGTATAGTTCTTCAAGCTGCACATTCAGCTCAATCTCATAAAATCTGCCTTTGTGCAGAACATTATGCTAACTTTATACAGAGAGATGTAGCTCAGAGTCCCATCCACATTTTGCAGCATTAACAGTATATGTATAAAAAAACATCCACAGGAGACTGGATAAATTATCCCAAACTACAGGTGGGAGTGTTTGGCTGCCAGACATGTCTCAGTCACACCGGGGAATACAGACCCTGACTTATGAATTAAACATGGCTCCTGATACACATCCTGACATATATTTTAGTGCCGTTACTCTTGGTTCATTTTACATTAATGTCCAGTTTCGTTCACGTCAATGCTTGATGATTGCCGTTGTCAAGTGGATTGCTGCCGGCACAGTCGACCTCCTTATGCATAAACTCTAACGTGGAAATATTGAGGCTAACTTTGCTGTGTTAAGTTATTTTAGGAATGTAGTAAGTAAAACAGGCCTATTGTGAATATTAGGGCTGTAGGTCTTTAGTTCCTTGGACCTCGCGGACGCGTCAAGCATAAACCGAGCTTTAGTCAACCAAGATTTGTATTAGTCGACTAATAATTCTTTTATTGATAGTAAAGGTTTGTATGGACCACAGCAGACAGAAGGCATGGAGAGAGTTTGCTGGAGTTTTAAGAGGAAGTTTATTCTGCCTTTTCACAAATAAATGTGATGTTTAGGGATACTGCTGGTTTTTTTCATGAATTATCTTGGGCTTGTGTATATTTTATAGTTTTAAGAGTTTTGGCCAGCTCCTTTTTATTCGACTAATCAATGTATGGAGCAGTCTTCAGCCGACCAAGAATTTCTTTAGACGACTACAGAGCAAGTGATTATATATAAAAAAAAACACTTATCTACAAGAGGTGGACAATATATTGAAACATTTATGATATTGGGAATTTTGTTTTGAAGATATGTACAATTTGAAAAATAAAATAAAAAATATAGCAGCAATAAAGAAGTGCGTATAAAGTGATATTTTGTCACTTTTGTTGGGTCATTTTACAGCCCATTTGTCGGATACTTAAACCTCAACTAAAAAATTCAACACATTTCTGATTGACAAGCAGGACTAAAACAGGACTAAACCAGGGATAACACCAGGACTAAAGCAAGACCAAACCAGATCTTAATCAAGGACTAAAACAGGACTAAAGGAACACTTAAATGGAACTAAACCAGAACTAAAACAAGACTAAAACCAGGGCAAAAATTAATACTATTATATGCACCAACAAAAATACTCTGTACTCTGCCATGTTAATCTGCACTACCACATGCTGATTAGCAGTGGAGACAGCAGCCAGTCTGATATCTAATCCACACTGCTGCTTGTGTAACTTTTAATAGGCTGCTATGCTTTGTGTTGAGTCGACATCCATCTTTGATCTGACGCAGAAACTTTGCCCCTTGTTAAAAGTTGCTTTTGGACAGAATTCATAAAAGGTTCAGAGACAAAAGGCCAAAAGCAAAGGAGATATATCAAGAAGAAGCCTAAAATGAACAGTTTTAGATATTTTCTTTTCAGACTGGACTTGAATAGAAATACAATATACCCCGATCTTAGCAGTAACGAAAGCCTTGGGCAAAGGTCGGGATTTTGCTCCCTTCATGACGTTAGCGCTGGCGTAAAGAGGCTGTACTTGGCCGCTGGAGGGGGATGGTGTAAGTACATATAGGGTGATAGCGGTTGATCCAATGACTGATAACTGTGACATTCAAAAGCACACCCTTTGTGGGAGATGTTTGCAGTCATGAAAAGGCGAGTAATAAAATGGTTTGAATTTCCGTTTTTCATCAACCCAAAAACAAATATTGTAATACAGCCTCGGAGAATTTTGTTTGGCTGTGCATATGACTGAAATGCTTTTCTTTGCACTCTTCTCTTTTATGTCTTGAACTATTTGACGGATAGCCTGAAAATGGCACTTTTAATTAAGATTTTGTGATTTCTGCCATGTCTTTGTGATTTTAATGCATTTTTTTCCTGCTGTGTGAAGCACTTTGGATTGCCTTGTGTACGAATTGTGCTCTACAAATAAACTTGCCTTGCCTTGCCTAAACCAGGTCCAGAACCTGGATATGCTGTGTACAGAATGCTTGTAACCCTGACTAGTGATCCATAAATGAGGGAAGGAGCAGCAGAGCTACAGAAGCAGATGATCCTGAAGCGAACACCCCAGACTGCTGCGATGACCTGCATTAGTCCCAATGCCTCTGAGCCCTCAGTGATGGTTGTTAGTTACCCAGTGTGGAGAGTTTACAGGCAGAGACGTGCAACGGACTTCGGTGCGTTCTGTGCTCAGCACCTCCAGGTTTTGGACCTGGTTTAGTCTCAGTTCAGTTAGGGCAGAATGGGGAAAGGCTCTATTCCCGGGGGGTGAAAGTGAGCTCTCTGTGGCTCCTACTCATGTAAATAGGAGATAATTGTGCATAACCATGGCGCTTGCCCCACCGCAAGCTCAGTCCCAGTTACCCCGGAGATCGTAGCATATGTCCTCATGATGGGCTTGTCTGTCCCAATTAACCGGACTAAACCAAGACCAGGTCAAGGACAACAGGGACTGCATAAGTTGTGTGCATCACCGTTACACACAGCTGGACACCTGAGTGCTCGGTGGAATGCTGCGTAGTCCGGAAGACATGAGGACAAGGCCACGTACTGTGGCCACTCCGGAGCCAAGTGCCTGATAGAGTCTGGTCTAAAGACTCTAAGCTGCCATGACTGCAGGTCGTCTCACGCAGTACAGTGTTCCAACACCGAGGTGGAGGTGTCCAGCAAAAGCTGAGCGCTGACGGTGCTGCACTGTTTACGTGAGAGGGTGAAAAATTTAAACATGAAACATTTTAATTCCTTATTCTATAATGTATTATTTGTGTTATTTATGCTCATGAGGGTTGTTTTATTATGATTATCTCATCCATATCGAAAAGTAATGTCTACATCCTATTGTTCCCTGGCGTTTGGCTCCCTCTCCTTGAGTGCCTATTTAGCATCAGAATGCCTCGGGCATTTCAGCAGACCATTATAAACAACTGGAAGGTTGAATCTTAAACCTCCATTACGATTTAAGGAAGGATTCTCTTTTTTAACAAAGATTGCCTCCTCAACTCCTCTTTCAAACCATCTTTTCTCCCTGCTCAGAATCTCCACCTCACTGTCTTCAATAGAGTGGTTTGTGGCTTTGAGATGAAGATGCACGGCGCTTCTGGGGTCCTGAACTCGCGTGTCTTCTGTGTTGATAAAGCCTCTTGTGAAGTGGCTGTTTAGTCTCCCCTATGTACCGCTCTTTACAACTTTCTTCACTGCATTGGATAGAATATACTACATTGCTACTGTTTCTGTGTAGGCATCTTGTCCTTAGGGTGAACCAGTTTGTGTCTTAAAGTGTTGCCTGGTTTGAAATAAACAGAGACTTCGTGTCGTCTAAAAATTCTTTGCAGTTTTTCTGACAGTCCCGAGACATAAGGGATAGAGACACCCTTTCTTCTTGGTTCTGTTTCCCTTTTGTTCCCTTTTTTTCACTTTGTTAAGAGCCCAAGCCGGGTATCCACAGGCTGAGAGAGCGAAGAGAGAGCAGAGTCCAGATGACTACAACTGAATGTTTTTCTACATGGGAAAGTAATGTGACTCCAGGAAATGTCTTGGGCATGTTACCTTTGTTAGTTTTGAAGTTTATTAGTTACAATTCTGGCCATGGAAAACACTACAGGCAGAAAACTATTGACACTTTTTGTTGCATTTATAAAAACGTGATTTAGACATTTGTAAGAAATCGAACTACTTTGGCTTGCACACGCCGTGGTATCAGCTGTTTGCTGTGCCAGCTGCACACATCACACATCGCACATCTTGTTTCATTTCTTTTTTTCTTTGTCACGGTTTCTAATTGAATATGAGGCCAATTTTCATCATCTATAGACTTGTAGACTACCCCTGACCTCTCAGCGTTTGTTTAAACTGTGGTTTGTGTAGCTGAGCCTGCACATCACAAATTTGGAGAGAGAGTTAACAGCAACACTCGAGTCCTAGTTAGTTTTTGAATTTAATAAGAGCTAAAGACAGAGTAGGCCTACTATAGCCTCCCAATTTAGTTGCAAAAGGAATCGTGCAGCTGCTGCACAAATAGCCTATTGTGTCATTCAGTCCAAACTGCCTGGTCAGGTTCATTGCCCCTCGGAGCACTTGATGCCACATGCACTGTGCGTTATGTGTGTAATGGGTGCAGTGCCACTGGTTGGACATCAGAGGTAACAAAAGCTTGACTAATTTCGAACATAGTAATTATTTGACAACATATATGACAACTGCATGTTGTTAAATTAATGTTTAAATTGTCCCCCAAAAAATTTGTATTGATGGCAAATGGAGATATTTCTTTTGAGAATTCAATACAAATTCCTGTAATTTTATCAACTAAAACTTCTACTTGAATGATGTAAAACTATGACAAATATTTACCACAGGCTTTATCTAAACGAACTAACTAAATCACTTTGTATTCTTAGTTTAATTGATTTTTTTAACTACAATAAGTTTTAATTTTAGTATAGATTTAGTTGACAAATGTCACTTCAATTCAGGCAACTAAATCCAATATAGTTTTAGTCAACCAGAAAAAAATTATTTTATCTTAACTATGATAAATTGTATTGGATTGTATCATGAATATGTACAGATGTGTTCCTTGGACATTGAGTTTGTCTCTGCTCTGGTTTGAGGCTCTGGGACTGAAAAGTGGAACTTGGACCGTGTCTCCACTTCCCTTTTATTCATTTATGTTTCGCTTTTATTTTTCGACAAACATATTAGAACTTAACTTTACAAAAATATCTACTTTTAGTCATAGCTTTAGTTAACAAGCACGCATGTATTTTTTTATGTTATGATGACTTTTTATGACATTGACAAAAACTATGATGATGATTTTGTTGACAAAATCAATAACCCGTTTTATCCCACCAAACGGAGTAATACTTGAGTAAACCTGTCGTGCACTTTAACTGTATGCACAAATGCAACAACAATTGTCCACCTGCTTTCAGAAATATTTGTGGAGCAAGGAAGCAAAGGATTAAATTCGCAATACCCTTAGCAACATTTGTTACGTTGCATTAGTCTCAAATTATCCTTACAGTCCATTTGATGATAAGTCAGTGACCTATTAAGGGGCAACTTTGCAAGCCTTATGGATTTCACTGACATACTAGACTTTTCCCGACCTTTTAACACGATTGGACGTTGTGATGCACTGCCAACTCTAAATATACTTACAAATATGGTGCAAATATCGTAAGAACAAATGGGCAAACCACTTGCGAATCCTTTGAATCCATCAAATTCAGTCTGGACTAAAATAGCTGGCTGTCAGACAGTGTACGCTAACAAAATGACACAGTAGTTTAGCTTTGATATATCCGCTGCACCTGAAAATGTCTCCAGAGTTGACGATGAGACACACAAATCACAGGGAATTTCAGCAGCAACATGAATCATCATTCTTTTTGCAGACTTGCACAACTTGAGGCGTACTATTTTTGAAAATTACAATGAATAACCCAAGACTGAATTTCAAAATACAAAGGTAACAAATAACAGGTATAACTTAATTAGAGAGAAAATCATCTTGCTACAAATACAAAATAACCATTACGGTAAGTGCATCTCAAATGTTGTGGGCGGATACGTTGTGAGGCAAATTTGATGAGACATAGGTAAAAAGAAAAAGCAAAGAATAAACAGCATAAAGCGCTCTGGGAGTTCAATGGCAGTGCCCACAGATCTTCTTTTGAATAGATGGTTTTGTTGCATATGGAGATTTTAGCTTTGTTTGTGTTTCTGCAGGCAATGTTTTACAGATTTCTAAATATCACGGTGTATGTCATGGTAAAGAATTCACAGATTTGATAAAGATGTGTGACTAAAAGCTACATAATAATGCCTGAATTTCTATGATCATCCTACTGCTGTATGCCTTTAGAAATTAGATGTACATTTTGAAGCTAGGGTTTTTCATGACAGTACATTTTGTCAATAACAGGCTCCATGTGTTTGATTAAGGGATACAAAATGTATGATAGCAATAACCAGCAGTTAGCCTGCTAACTGTAGCTTTTGATCATGGATGTTAATATTACAGTTGCAGTTATAGTTTTATACTTTGTTCCTGAAACAATACACTGTACAAAGTAGAATGCAAACAATTCATTTAACTATATGAAATCCAACACAATAAATACTGGACTTAAATCGCCCCCCTAAAATAAAATGACACAAAGTAAATGGCACAGGTAGAAATACCAGACAACAACTCATGTAAGAAAACATGAATCAAACTGTGGATTCATATTTGATTTTGATTGCCAGCTCATTTTTCCTAAAACGTGAACATTAACAGGTGTTTGATATGAGAACATCTGATACACACATATATGATTAGCTTTGAGTCAATTCGGTCAGTTTAAAAACTTTCACCCACGTCTCTTTGAATTGTCTGAAGCCAAAACACTGGTCCATTGTGTTCCTTTTGTCTTTGGCTATTCAATAGAAATCACTAAATATTGTTTTTGGACGTGTATAGGAAGTTTATCACAGATCACATTGCATTAATTTCAATTCAATGGACACGGTGTTTGTTTTCACCCAACAGGGGGCGGGAACGTTCTGGTGGCACAGGAAGAGGTGTATGACTGGAGACATCTATATTGGCCATATCGGCCGGTTATTTCTCTAAGTGCACATATCGGCCGATAATGTCGGCCATGAGATTCTAGTTTTTTTGTGTCCTGAAAAGTGTAATATAAATAGAATGTATTATTATAATTTTATTTTTGTTGTCGTTGAGAACTTTGACCATTGTCAAACAACACTTCCTTTTGGTCGACTGATCGATGCACAGGTCCTAGACCATTCAGTTATTGGATTGATCTTCTTCAGCTTTGTAAACCTTAATACCTGATGCATTGAGGTTTTCTTAGCATCATCAGTATAAAGAGCAAATCGACCATTTGTAACACAACAATGTATTGAAGTAACATTAAACTATGGCTGTAGTTGACAGCTCAAAAGTCTAAAACCGCACAGGAGTTAATGCAAAATAAATGTTTATGCAGGAAAGTAATGGGAAACAAAGTAAATGCAAATGGTAGCCTAAACTCATGATTCACTCCCAAATCTTCCAATTTCAGCTGTTGTTATAAAATCGGTATGATCTAAATAAATAAATTAGTCAACTAATAAAAAATCAATACACAGATTAATCGACTCAACGACTAAAGGCTGGCGGCCTTTAGTTGCCCAACAGTAAACATTAATACTTTGAGGGTTTTATCATATCAGCTTTGCTTAATACAACATCTAAACCAACAAGGCGTGGTTAACGGAAAATGTCAGTATTTTTGTTTTGTTCCAGCTAACAATAATTGAGCGCCATCCATCAGAAATGTGCTAAAATGTCTTTGTAAATCTCTTTGAGGTGCCAATATAGCACAAATGGGAATGGAATGAAAATTGACCACAAAACGACAGAAAAATGTCCCTTTTGTTTGGCAGATATAGTGAAAGTTTATGTTTATGTTTTTTTTATCAGAACCTAGACATTTTGCATATCTTCACAATGTAATTTTCCTTCTTATCTTGTATATGATATTGCCCACAGTATATATAGTATACTCCCACGGAGACAGCGTCAGCTCTCACAATACAATACACATACAACATTCAGAGATGGAATATATGCATAGATAACAATGTTAGCAATGCAAATTAATCAAAACAAAGAGATGTCTTTCCAAAGTCTATTTTCCCACAGTGCAGTATATTGTAGAACGCCACTCACGCTGTATTGAGCTCAAGAGTCTGTCCACAAACCTGGGTATTGTGATTTCTGCGCTTTCAGTTGCTTTTATCTGTCTGATTAATAGCACTCGTCTGAGGATGAGTGCAGCCCTTCTCATCACTGGACATCTTGGTGCATGATAATTGGCCTCGTTAATCCAGGCGGCAGCATGCGACCCGGAGCACATGTGCTTAGTCAATGTGTCAATGAGCTTTATGCAAAACTGTTTCAAATACAACCCATAACCTCCAAGTCAGTTCTGCTTTTTTTTTTTTTACAATCCTATGCCTTTTATGTTGCTTGGAAACCACATTTCAGCTCGGTAAAACGTGGCTTAGGGGACCCAAGCCTCGGATGTTTTTCCAAAAGCCCCGGATTTTTTTGTGTCTTAAAAAATAGGAATTTGGTCATTTGCAGAAAAAAACAAACTCTCTATAGCAATAAATTATTTAACTACGGATATGTGCTACATCAAACGCGTAAAATACTGCCACTCCAGTTATTGGCGGGTTTAGCTCAGCAGGTAAAGTGATAGGTTGGGGAGTGAGTGATCCAGGATCAAGACCCACACTGGTATTTAGAACATGTGCTGAAAGACAAAGTAAGTAATGTTTCCCTAACCTAGAATAGAAAACAACATGATCGTTCAACTGATGAATTAATTGTGGTTGGCGGTGTAGCAGTGGCTCAGTGGAGAGGTTTTAATCATCTACAAAGCTAAAGCAGAGCAACTACAGGACAAACAGGAGCTCACTGTGGCAGCTTAAGGTAAAACTGACTTTTACTTTCTACAAAAAATATACAAACTGAATCATATCAGAAGGAGCAGTTCAAAAAGCACAAATGTTCATTTATCAATCATAAAGTAAAAGACTGTACTTCAAACTAAATATTCCTCAAGTAAGAGTAAAAGTGTAGTGTCAGAAAGTTACTCCAAGATGTTAAATTTCTTGAAAAAGTTAATCAAGTATATGTAAGTAAAAACTACCACCTCTTCTGTTCTCTGGAGGGGGGACCTCTGCTTTCAGAGGGCAAAAAGGCCATGGTCTTTCTTTGCCTTTGGGGGGTTACTGTATGTACAGGAAATACAGTATTGGTGGGGGGGAGCTCAGCCTGAATGAGCAATGACCCCATGCTTTCTTTTGGGCTAAGTCTCGGATGTTTAGAATGTTTGGCTCCGCCTCTGGGGTAAGACAGGATGAAAAAAAGTTGACATTAAATGCATTATGTAGCTTTTCTTTTAAAGCAAGTTAAGTTCATTAACTATGTTCATACAAGGGCTGTAAACAAAACCTCAGTCGGCTAAAGACATGGAGGATTTCGTGTGCCAAAAGTTTAAATGCACAACAAAGAATGTTAATTGATTCATTGTACAGTGTTAATGGTAGCAGAGTGTCTAGCACTTTTGCCTCACAGCAAGAAGATTGCAAGTTCGACTCCTGGGCCGACCGGTCCTGTCTGTGTGGAGTTTGCGCCAATTTCCCCCATCAACTCAAATGTACCTGGTAAAATCCTCCAGCGAAGGTAATCCTGACCAAGCCTTTTTTGTAATAAAGTTACTTGATTTACTTGAGTAATCGTTGCAGCCCTACTCCAGAAATATTGATTGTGTTCAAATCAAAACTTTTAATCGTGTTATGAACTTTTTGGCATGCATTAATATGAGCAATATTTGACAATGACCATCAATATGAAAATATCTTTTAAAAAAAACCTTTTTTTTTTATTGTCAATTTTTTTTAATTTGTCAAACCCTTTGAAAATAATAAGAAAAACTGCACCTGACAGAAGCATGTACCTGTGCTGGTTCTGTGTCCCACTAAATAAGTCATGACCTTTTACAGCAGACAGGCCCATATGTTACTGAAACGTGCACCAGGCTTATACTCATTTGAAACTAAAGCCCAGACTGCGGGGTTCTCATCATGTACCACTTTTATCATGTCATGTTGCCTGAATAAATAATTGCAGAGTTAATATATGGACATCCATATTTAGCATTGGCTTGTGAATGTTTTATACTGTCTTCTTCATGTATTTTAGACTCTACTTTATAATTTACAGAGGTTGTCATGAAAGCGAAAAATTATGCCTTGAAGCTATAAAAGGAAAACATAAAAAAAACAAATTAATAAAGATTTATAAAGGGCTACTGATTATGTAAAAATTATAATCATGATTGTTAGGGTCATCATTTTATACTATTATTAATGGACGATTAAAAGTTCATTACAGACAAAAAACGTACGCACCATAAATTAGACAGAGAAGCCAATATTCACGCAGATAATTCATCTTGCTGGTAAGGTTAGAGATCGGCCTGTATGCAATAATATGATTATTTTGCACTATGCCTTGTTTTAGTTAGACTCACAGTGCTCTTCTCTCCTTTTAACCACTCAAACTAACTAAGTAAATATATCTATGTCTAAAATGATAATTTTTGGGGAAAAATAGATCGTTTCTGTTTACTGCGAGTCATGAATGAACTAGTCTCAGCATTTATTTAATTATTCATATCTGTTCATCTGACATCTGACCTATACCTACGGCCATACTGGATCTAGTTTCTTATTAAAAAATGTTTTAACTCCAAAGGAAATCTCGAGAAACTGTACAAATATCAGCACAGACTTCATCCTTAATGTCAGCTAAGGTGCTGATATTTATGCATTTATACAAATGACATCGTACAAAAGTCCAGTTGCATTTTAAAACGGGAATTTGGCTTTGTTGCAGTAAGTTATGCGTGAAATGGTAATCAATTACTAGCATCTGTGATTATACAAGTCAAACATAATGGACTTCAAATTAAATGCCTGTTCTGTTACAGCAACAGCAAGTCTTTATTCTTTAACCGATACTGGGCATCCCTGCAATGTTTTTGAGCAATAATTATACTAATATATATATACATTTTCTTTTTTTAATTAGCAATTGTTTTATGATTTTTAGGTGAATTTAAAGGTGCACTATGTATCTCTTCTGGTCAAGGTCTGTCAACTGCTTGTCTCCATGGAGATGTTATTGTTTTCTGTGAAATGTCCTTCAGGACGTCTTATCTATCTCCATGGAGACGAGCAAGTGATACTACCATCCCAAGTTGCAGGTCAAGTCTGTAGGAAACTCGCTCACAGTAGCATGACCTGTTTACCAGAGATTATGGTTAAGTGTAAAAGCTGCACGAAAAGACCGAAGGAGCAGAAGTATATTTGTGCCTCTTTATATAATCCCAAAGCAGGACAAAGGATGAATCTGCAGCTCAGAGGTAAATAATACGCCTATCTTTAGAGATGATGGTGCTGCATCTCCTCTGCTCCCTCCAGTCAGCTGATTTAGGTGATCCACTGGATGTGTAGACGATTAACCTCACTGTGTCATACTATTACGCCCACCTCTGCCCGTCTGCGCTCGTAAACCCCTGCTCCAGTGAAGAGCTCCTCACACATGCTGCAGCTGCACATCCCTGGTCCAATCTGACGATGGAATCACAACAGTTTCACCGGTCGTTTTAACCTAACAGTCCTTTAAACCAAATGCAATGCCTACTACATGAAGGTTTTTGGGTTGACCTGCACTGCTTTGTGATAAGTTTTTTTTTTTTCACAGCATAAATAATTGGTTTTTGTCGACAACTTTCAAGTAATAGTTCAAAGAGAAGTGATTTTGTTGTGCTTAGATACTCAATACATAATGCTGTTAGGTTAGCTGGTTTCAAGATATAACAACAACTATTCAATCCGACAATTATTGAATAAATAAAATTGACTTTGAGGAAAGAGAGCTAACCACTCTGCTAACCTCGCCAAATAACATTCGGTATGTTTCTATAAAAACATCAAGAACTATTGTCGAATGAAAACAGCATTAGTCTTTCTCCCTGAAGTCTGAACAGAGAAATGCCTACCATTAAATTGTCTATTGTTTGAAAAATGTCATGTAGAGGAAGGTATACGCTTAAGGTTAAAGTTATTATAATTTGAAAATGAAAGAGATGAAATGCAATACCATACAGTCATTATTATTGTTTTTTACTATCTATACAGTTACATAAACTTTAGTCTATACACACTTGCAAGCAAACAGTTTGTGAGAAAACAGAAAAACACCCACGCACATCTTTCATACAGTCAGATGCAGTAACAGCTTATGCACTGGAATGATTTATTTATGAAATAGTGCTAGCCTAAATTTAAAACTTGTGTATATTTCCATTTTTCTTTACTTAATCCCATTTTCTATGGTAAAGTAATGAGCCAAGGATATACCGTAAGTAATAAGTGCCTGTACCTGCAAAAATGTCCAAATGACAATAACCCTGTTGCACTTAATTTACAATAAGTAACTCAACTTGATTTTAGTGTTGTATCTAACAGTATAAAATTACATCAATTACAGACAAAACCGGTAATTATAATGCCAAAAATCATATCCACACACGAAAGGGCAATCAAATGTACCAACTATGATGACTTGCAACTTCTAAGAAAAACCTAGAGTGCAGCAAAGCAGTGTGGGCTCCCTGCAGTGCCTGCTATATTTTCCCAGAGCAGAGAAAAAAGGAGGCTGTGTAGGAAAGTCGAGATGGCTACCATGACACCTTCAATTAGGCCCACAGCCGTGACGGTCCCAGTGTTCCCTCGGTGTTGGGAATCCTGAACATAAAGCTGCACCAGCACAGTGCAGAAGAACAGTGTGAGAACTGTGTAATATGTAATATGTATCATGTGTTCAGGAGAAAAGCTCTGGTGGCAGACTGCAATGTGTGTTCGAGTTAGCGGATCTCAGACTATAACAGGCTGTCAGAAGCTGTCGTCTCATATCACGTTCACAGCAATTAGAGGATGTAAGTGAGATCAGGTGTTAATGCTTGTCTCTTACATCTTTAATAAGGAAACTATTTATCTAAAGTCTATTGTCACTCCAGCATCAGACAGAATATTCATGGGATGAAAAAAAGTGTGCATAGCATAAAATATTAGGCATGAACTGTTTTGCTTGGGTCAACCCCATGTGTTTGAGTTTGGTTCAAACCAGAGATGTACAACATATTGCTTCCAGTATCGGTATCTGTGAGATCAAAGTGTTAGATATATTGGTATCAATATATCAGTCGATATTTGGCCCCAGACTCTTTGTGACCATGTGTCATTCCCAGTTTGTCATCAGTGTTTGCGCTCAGTGTTTGTCCTCAGTGTTTGTCTTTTTGAACAGACTAATGAGTAAAATTTTAAATAGTAGGACAAATAGACTAAAATATGGCCTTATGTTTACACAGTCATGCAACAAGTTATTTCATAATTTGTTTTTGTTTTTTACAAACGTTAAAAGTAACTTATTTTACTATAACTTAACTTAAACATATTGAACCACACATTGCCAGTGTACAAAGCTTTGTATAAAACATTACTAACACCTGAGAACCTATGCATTACATAAAATCAAGTAAATTAGTACAGGTAGTTACATTCCTGCCTTGGTATTTACTGCATATATTCTAAAGCCGATCTTGTCAAATGTAAAATGAAAACCTATTTGTTTTGTATAATTACTTTTAAATGATAGCAAAGCAGTACAATGACTAAAATAGCACACCCCTGTGTTTTTATAACCTTGCTTTTGTGGGTGCATTAGCATATTTTAATTTGTTTACACAGAAGAGAGCATGTTTGTGCTGGTAAATATGTGGACAGATGGGCTCTATAAATGGGAGCGAGGTGTTAGAATGACAAAGGGTGGCACAGTGGTCTTTTACCGGGTGACCCTCCAAACGCCACGGGAGGAACAGGAAGAGGGAAGACACGCTTCACAAAACTGGCACTGCTCTAACCCCAAAGCCCTCTGTCTCCCTGCATCTTTGTCCTTGTGCAAAAATAGAAAAAAGGGGAAGGCAACAAAAAAGAGGAAGAAGCTTTCTCTCACCTCATTAGTTCTGTTTTTGTTGCCTTTACCTTTTGTCTTTCTTGCATTTCCCACTGGTCAGAAGAAAGGACATTTTTCATACTTCACTATGATTGGTTAAAATGACCTGTCACTCACTCAGAGCATGCTAAAGGCTGACCAATAGGAAGAATGAGTGAGGAAGTTTATGTGTCAGCAAAGAGTTTCACACAGAGAGAAGCGCTGAATCGGAAATATAACAATGCCACTAAGGCCTGTCATGATATCGACTCATCAAGAAATGATAGATGAAACTTTATATTTCAGGGCTCAATATTTATCATGTGTACCTTTTCTTTGCAAAAGTGAGGAAGCATTTATTACTTTTTTGCAAACCGAAAGAATTCAGGCACTAGAGGCTGAATAAAACACTTACAAAATGGTTTACTGGGATTATGCTAATTTAATGTTATTGTGTCAGTGGCACAAAATAGATTCAATATTATATAATATTATTATACTATGTATCAAGTTTATCGTGATATTTAGCTGTAGCAATATATAGCTCTTCAAAATGTGTCACAAGGATTAGATTGCAATTAGATTTGTATCATTATATCGCCCAGGCTTGTAAGTGTTTGTTTACTCTGTTAACAAGAGACTGTTAAGAAGAAACTCCAATAAGTGTGCTGTGATGAAATTGTAAAGGAAGATTCTATAGTGAGCTTGGGGAATCCGATAGATAGTGTTGTTTCCATCCACAAGGCAGAACCTAAGAAACAATTTAGTCTTTAATTGTGAGATGGTGAAGAGGTTTTGACTCCAAGTCTGAGTTCAAGAGGGTTGTGCATGCTTTGAGAAGTGCATGTGATATGTCTTCTTGGCTTGGTTTTGAAAGCTTATTTTCTCTAACTCCCCAGAGTCTGAGTTAATAGGAAGACAAAATATTCTTGAAACAAAGTTTAAATAGTTTAGCAAAGCAGTACAACGTTGACAGTAAACTTGGAAGGCACACTCTTTTCAGTTAATTACGGTAATACATTCACAAAATGACAAGAACTCCCTGCTCTGACCTCATAAGCCTTAACTGATGTTTGTCGCATCTTGTCTCCAAATCCTCAAGTCTGATCCATCTTAAAGCCTTCCCAAAAATAGCTGTGTAATCAGTCTAGAATTCATTAAGCACAGCTGGAGTGAAGAGACACACCTGCCCCCTTACGGCCCCTCGCTCCATCCTCAATAGTCACGCTCACTTCATTTACACAGCATTCACCTTGACTGCACAACGCCAACTAAGTGACAGTATTAGGTTGTCATGGTGATGGTTGACAGGCAAAAAGCCTGGTGCTAGCATGGGTTTCATTCATTCAGTTCTTTATATAAATCACTAGTAGCAAGTATATTATGGATGCAGGTTCAATGGTCTGCTGCCTTTAACCCCAGGAGAGTTTGCAGCAGGAAAAACATCAGAGTGGACTGGGTCTGCTCCATTGACTGTAGATTGTGGTATTGCAATAGAGACTGGGTTATTTGCAAAATCAGCCATGTTTAATGCAAGTGTGCATTCAACCTCCATAGAGGTGCATTAGCCAAAACAGTAGAAAAAGTACAAAGCCAATACATTAGTCATTTCCAGACCCACAAAGCTGCTTTGCCATTGTGTGCATTATTCATTCATTCCATACCCAGTGGTGGTAAGCCACTATAACCACAGATGCCTTGGAGCAGATTGAGGGAAGGGAGGCTGCTTATCTGCACCACTGTCCCCTCTGACCACCATCTGTCACTCACACATAACATTCATATTAGGTAAGGTGGGTGAAATGTCTAGCCTAAGGACACAAAGACATTAGAGCCATATCCGCCCTGTTGTGGCACCTGGTGTTCCCAGTGGTACAAAGTACAAACAAGTACAAACAAGTACAAACCTGGCTTAGTTTCTGAGATCAGCTGAGATCGATCATTGGCAAGATGGTATGGCCACTTATATGATAATCTAAAGATCAAGCACATCTAATCGTCAATGATAAGGGGTTTTTGAATCAAGAGGTTCCGCTTATCCGGGTTTATGTTTACGTTATGAAATCAGTACTATAAGTGCTGCACGGTGGTCGATTGGTTACGGCATAGTTATAATTACAAGGCCAGTATAGGATGTTAATGCAGCTAGTTCTATATGTTGGAAGAAAAAAACCCACAAGTCTATAATAGTCTCTTTAAACTCATATACCTGTTTTCAATTGTTATCTGTCTCTTCTGAAACAAGTGAAAGTGCAATGTGGCAATCAGGCAAGAGGTCATGTCTCTAAATGTGTTAAGAGAACTTCTTACCTGACACCATCTTTGGACTTGCTTTTACAGCTCCTGCCACTCTCTATTACTGCTTACACACACGCACAAATGATAGGCGCCACACAATACATTTTATAGAAACAACATCCTTCCAGCAGACCATGTTCTTGTCTCTCTCTGAGCCCTTTGACACTGCTCTCTTGTCCTGCTTAGAGAAAAACTGAAATGATATGTCATATTATTACATTGCATTGTGTCTTAGCCGACACACAAAGCTGCCTCACAATTAGCTACCCACTCCAAGCTGAGTAATGCCATCAAGCCTCAGAAAATGAACCCCATTTTAATGTCACCAGATGACATTGTGTTATGCAAGCAAAACATTGTGACATGATCTTCCGAGGCAGTCTGTGAAAATCAAAATATTGCACTTGCGGTGGTCACTGCAGCACAGAAAAGATGACAGAGACTGAGGGACTATAAAAAGTCATAACTAAATAAAAAATAAGTTTATTTAGAAGCTAGAACCTAAAATGCAGAGTCTGGCCAAATGAATTGATTTTGTTTAAAGGAAAGCTCAGAAGGTGATGCCAAATGTCTCTGTTGAATCCTAATTTAAGGGTCATTACAGAACACGAGGATTTAGAGTTTTAGGCAGTTTTACAGGGAAGTGTTTGCCTGGGTTACAATAGTCGTCAGAGCTTTAGCAACAACCAAGGGCCAAGTGCTGTTACCATAGTAACCTTGGCACGGTATTGTGGGATGTTTGGAATAACATGACAGTAGCAAATTATCAGGAAATAAACAAAAAAGACTTTTGTGTTTTTATTTATATGGTATTTGAATTACGTACCTTAAATACTGTTGGAAAAGTGCAATATGTTTTTTCATAACACCATGTCAAAGTGTACATTATTCACAAGGAAATTCCAACTGCTGGAGAAACTGTGACAGCCAGGAGGCAAACCATTACCGTGTTTTTTGGGACTGTCCTGTTTTAAAACATCTTGGACTGAGAAAAATAAAGTGCTACAGACTGTTTTTGGCATTCCCATCCTTTAGGATTTCAGAACTATGTACTTGGGTCTTAAAACTCCCGCCATAGACACAATAAACGGTTATCTCTGGAGCATACTACTAGCAAAAGCAAAAAAGGCCCTCACAAAATTGCACTGATAATCAAGAACTGGACCGACACTATATCGAACATTCGCAAAATGGAAAAAAAAAATTACATTCAGACAAATTTGACAGACTATGGACTAAATGGGACTTTGGTCATGGTCTTCGTGCCTTCATTTATTTATTTTTAATTGGTTTGGAGTTATGCCTACTGTTACTCTCTTTGGTCTTGTTTTGTTTATTTGTGTTCTTTTTTAATATACTTTTATATTAGAAAAATGTTAAAAGAAAAAAGTTTTAAAGAATGATTAATTAATTTGCCATTCAGACCCTGGCAGAAGATATGTGTGATGATAAGCCTGCTGGAATAGACAGTCACTTAGGAGCTGTCCTCCCCTGAGCCAGGACACACAGGTAAGTTAGGGGGAGAATGGAGGCGGAGGTGAGGCAATGCTGGGCAATGCTGGCCTATTGTGCCAAGTTTTTATTGTATGAAAAATATATATGTACATAATCAAAACATGAGCTTCCAAACTGGTGAAGGCTAATTCTAAACTGTTAACTTTTGGTTCATATACTAGTTAGAAATTCAATTCAGAAAAGCTAACGGCACACTTTATCAATTGGAAAGTGTAGCTCATTTGATGTTGAACATCAGAGGCAAACAAGTGCCCAAGGATATTAAAACATATATTACTTTCACCCTTTCACACACGCGCTGTATCCATGAAAACAATAAAAAAATGTCCTGCTGTGTAGTAACAGTGGAGAAAGAGAAAGAAAAAAAAAATGTGATAGTAAATGTCCACCTTGTGACTTTCCATATTCAGAAACCTTAATATTGTTTCGAGAGCAGACGGTAGAATTTGTCACCGTATTATTGGCCTAAGATAAAATTAAAACCTTGATATTTTGTGTTGCTTAATAGATAATACATACTAATACATTTGGCAGTGCAGCAGAAACCCACCCACGCGAAAATTAAAGTAAATGTTAAGTACAAGTATTATAACTATAACTATAACTATTATAAACCAATGGCTAATGGAGCAAGCGAAAAATCAACTTCATGCAAAGAGGCCAGGACCCTCCAGGAAGAGCAGCGCCACATCATGCCTTTAAAGTACAACTTGTTTCGGGGTCCCCTTTAGCTCTTATGTAGCTTCACCCCCGCACGCCCATGGCTCACTGATTGGCTAATGATTGCTCCGTTCCGTGCGGAGGAAGCAGCTCTACACCTACACTGATAGTTATTAGGGCACTGAGATGGTCTGGTTGGAAGGCATGTGTCAGCTTTCATCACGAGAAATGACACACGAACGACGCGCCCACAGGGGGCAGAAAATGTCCCCTAGAATGGTGAAACAGCCTACACCAAGTCAGTCATGGGGAATCAGAATATTGCAGCATTATAAATAAACATTATACAACATTAAGTGAAGAGCAGAAAAAATTAACATTTAGCATTATTTCAATATATTCAAAATGACTCATCCACACATCATATTTATTTTATTCCAGTTGGATGCTAGATAAACAAGTGAGGTAGGACGGTAGTCGAGTGTATCGGTTGGTCGAATAAAAAAAGTTGTGTGGCATAAGCTCTCAAAACTAGTAAATATCTCTATGCATTTAGACCTAAACTGCTCCCACAAGACTACAACGGCACAGAAGTTCATGCAAAAACAACAGAAAGGGACTAGAATACTGTGTATTTATATGATAAAGGCAGATTAAACTCATAATTCACTCCCAAATCTTCAACTAACTCACTCCATGTCTTCTTTTCGCTATTGATCCATATATATCCTTAAAATCTGAATAAATTATTTGACAAAATACAAATTTTGTTCAACTAAGACACTATTGACTGATTAATGGACTAAACAACCAAAGACCAATGGCTTTGCTTAGGGGGAGTAAAGTAACCAGTAAAACAGCGCTTCATTCACAATGAGCCATTGATATGCAAAAATGTACGTTACGAGACATATCATATGGCCAATAGCTTGAGGACTGAACCAGCGACCTCAAAAGCATCAACTTTCATGCTTGCTGGAGGAGGATCAAGTAGAGCCAACTTCACTTTGCCACTTGACTTGCAATGTTTGTCCAAATAAGATCTCTCCCTCTTATCTGTTTAAACTCAAACGTATTAAGACAACATTTGTAAGAGCTGCCAACTTCACCAACACAGTCTCGGCTGAAGTTTTCACCCTTAGCATCATTTCCAAACTGCTCTCTCTTTCCCCTCCCTACAGGCACTTTCGGGTGTCCAGACGCGGCGTGCTACTACCAGGCCGCGGGTTCCCAGATCTCCAGATGGCACTGACATCTACACAGACGTTGGGCTTCAAAGGCGGAGGACTTGGAGCAGAGGAGGAGGTGGTGGAGGGGGGCTCTGATGCTGGAAATCGCTCTTTCACGTTTCCATGAGATGCCCTGATGCAGCACAGGGATGACTGCGTGACATCTGGTTAGACTGGTTTTTTTTTTTCTCACTTCAAAAAGTGATTTTGTGAAAATTGTTTTCAGTGACAAATCGGCCGTGCTCTTGTTCATGTCATTTCCAGAGCACAATGCTTTGAATGTGTTACAAATGATACAAATGACAAAAACGCTTCTTTCATCCTGCCAAAATGTGTCAATTAAAGTATTCTTGCAAGAATTTTAATTGTATAAAGTCTTAGTATGGTCTATAAGATACTATAGTTTTTCATTTGATGATCATTTGTATTCTGTTTATTGGAATACTATCTAACTCTATTTTGAATACTGAATCTTGAAATTGAAAAATGACCAGTTCTCTAAATATTTTCTTCATAAATTATTCACCTTGAGCTTGGCCTTTGAGCTTGAGTCTAGGGACATACAATACCATACATCCTACATAATGACCAGGGGAGAACAATTATCTTTATGGACTTGTCACCTTGGAAATGTACAGGCTCCTTTCTCCTCCCACACAACCACTTTGGTAATAAAGACATTTCCGGGAGCAAGGCACTACTTTAAGCCGCTCGCAGTTGTGTCATGGAGATTGGAAACTCACACAAGACAAAAACATAAAGCTGTTGCCTGTAAGAGGAGGCCTGGAGACACTTTATATTATTTGAACCTGATGACAACAACGGATTAAGAAAGAAAACGACAACAATATTCCATACCTTTATTCATTAGACAAAAACTTTATTTCCGTTATCTATTTAAAAAAATAATAATAATAATCTTAAATATTGTTCAACTAGAAGGAACAGTACAAAGCTCACAAAACACACAATAATTAATTGTCTATGATTCTATCATCTAAAAAGCCACGCATTTACAATTTTTCAAATGTTATCCATAAAAGTTACAAGGGAATATCCAAAAACATGCATCTCCAGGAAGCAAAGCATTTCTTACAGTCCCTTCAGCCGTCAACATATCAAGTATGTCATCAAATATGCAAGCTCTACAGTTCCAGACACTTTGGCACACATACATATTAGGTCTACAAATACTCACTATTGAAAAGTGCCAATGGTCGAGTGTACATTTGGGAGAGAAGGTGCATAACATGGTGTGGTGTGGAGTTAATTAAAGCTGTGCGCCTCTCACTGTGGTGCATCCCTTTGAAACGTAAGACTGCAGCATGACACCTTCCTCTGAAACCCACAAGTCTGCTTAAGACAAGAGACAAAGTACATCCAGTATGGGACATTTCCTATTTAGGTTTAACATGCACACCAGCCTGGGACAGTCTGGACACACAGATCTCATTCATTTAGTACATTCTGGGCCAATGGTTCAGCTGTACTGTCAAGGGATTTGTTTAATAAAATGAAATACTGTAAATAATTTCAGTCAGTGTAGTTCCAATTCGAGGTAGACGTTTTTTTTCCAATAGGTACGATGCAATAATTTTACAAAGGAAAAGGGGTTGATCATCAAAAAGACAATAAACACACAATTTCTTTGACAGAAGAATGTCCTTTCAACATAAATTAATTATAAATAATAGCATCTTATTTAATATTACCAGATAATCTTATTCAGTGGTTTCAAGCTATGAAAAAGGCTCTCTATTGTTACAGCAAACACACAATTCAAATCAGAATATCACATCTTTTGCATGTGGAGACGTCCTCACAAAATCCATCAAATCAGGAAGGAAACATTTGCCAGAATCGAATGAATGCTACTGAAGCAAGACCATTCTTAAACTCTTCAGAAAACGTCCAATATGATTTTTTCCTTACGAGTTTGGAGTTCTTAGCTTCATGTTTTAGATTTTTTAGTATGTTTATGGATTTACATAACAGATACAGACGTAAAGCTTTTTTTTAAGTCATTGTAGTAATGTAGGTAATGTATGCACTGAATATATTCTGTATTACCTTTTTTTTTTCTGTATTTATAAAGAAATCTGCCATCATACCCCTGCCTGTCTGAAGTGCAAATTCCTTTATCCTTTCTGAGCTTTGTGGCTGACGTGCTGGCTCCCCTTTCACTGCCAGGGTATCAGATGTCCACACAAGGGCTGGCTGAGAAGGTGTGGGTTTCATGTCATAGCCCGTCTCTGTCTGCATGGATAATATGGCTGCGCAATATAATCGCAATTAAAGTAAAATTGGAAATTTTGTTTGCTTTTAGTGGTTCCCAATTTTTTTTTTTCTAACAAATGGCCTTCATATCAAGCATTTCTTTCCGATAAATAAACAATAATTGGGCTGTAATTTGTTCAGTCTAATTTACAACCATATGAGTGTGATTTCCACTATTTAATTTGTAGATTTTTTTCATGAGGTTGACAACCACAGATGGTAAAACAATGTCCTCTGCGAAGAACTAAATATCCTGTCTGTTCATTGAAAAATCTTGATGTACCTGTAGTTCAGACATCTTGTATTAAATTAGCAGTTCAACTTTCAGTCTTCTCTCAAATGTTTTATGCTCCAGATGTTGTTTACAATGTGAACTCCGAACAGAATCCTTCATTTTATTACCAAAATCATGCAGCGCTGCCGTATAATGGATAGGTATAAAGGAAAATGAGCGTATGGATGAGTTTGCAGGAGTCGTTTGACATGGTGCAGAGCTGGTGCAGAGCCACACCTGCAAATGCTTTGGTCCCTGATGGTCTCAGCTGCAGCTAATGACTAAAGTCCACGTAAAAGACAAAGACAGAGCTGAAGCACAACGGACACGACTGTTTCTCAGGCACCATGGCTCCTGGATTCTCTTTACAGTATGTAAATGTGTTGGTGTTTGCTCTCTTATCGCATCTTTTCATTCTGATTACGAGCATCTAAATTGCGTTCTTGGTTACAACATATTTGTGATTGAAAAGAGCAACAGTTGGAATCACCGTTTTTATAAATTAATATAGCTCAAAGTCTGTTGCATAAAGTTGGTTGAATTGACTTCATCGGCAATTGATAAACCTTGACCGTGCAATGTTGCTTAAGCAGTGCTTCTGTGCGGTTCAAATTCTTGATGAATGCTGCTGCTACTTTAAAGCTGATAGTTAGAATTCCAAAAGTTTTTTTCAAACCGCTTTTAACATGTTTAGCATGACTTTGTCAATTAGGGATGTCTGCCTTTTTTATGTGTAGTCTAGTCTATTTAATCGTTTTTTAGTCAACCAAATCATGTATTATAATTGGTCAACTGATTTTGTTTCGAAGAATTTCTATGGGACAACAATTCGTTAAAGATTTGGGAGAGACTTCCACAAAATAGGTGGTCTCATATATTTGTCCATTTTAAAAATAAAAAATAAAAAATGTAACCATTAGATGAGTTTTTCCCAGTGTTCGCTGGGTAATTTCCTGGTGACATCAATTGCAAACAGGAAGTGAAATTATAAACCTAAAGAATTGCCTATGCAGGTAATTCAACAACTTTTTAATTTTTAGCAAAATGTTAAATGTATAAACTTAACTGCATTTTTAGTTCAATAATTCGTCCAACCTGTCATAGGCATTTTAATTGTTGACTAATCAATTGGCAGGACATAATTTTAGTTGACAACAGCTCTATTCACTGGGTCCGGTTGACGCTTTTGGAGCAGGTCAGGTAACCCATTTTGCTTAGCAACGTTTATTTTTTTTTATTTTAATGAAAGGGGGGTGGGGAAACGACAATGGAAAGTAATGAGCAACTTCACTATCCTCCAGAATGAATGCTACAAATACGCCAGGAACCACTATGAAGCCTGAAGACTACTCACCTGGCATTCGTACAGGTCCATATTCTACACTCCTGTAGTCTTTTTATGGATAACCAAATATCTGATTTATGTTCCCCTCACTTTATAGTCAAGCTTAGAACCATCGGGAGGATTCAGGTTGTTTGACATTAGTGGGCTACCTGTAGCTATAATTTGGCACAGTTTGTACAAATGCCCAGAGAACTAAATTGTTACTTGTGACTTGTTGGAATATACAGTGGTGGTCTGCTCAAATTTGTTGGTGAAAGAGCCCTTTATCGCTTTAGTCATGCATTGGCTAAAAATATAACTTCTGATGGAGTCGAGGCGCCTTTTTTATTACACTCCACCACACGTCGTTTGTTTTACAATCTCAAGTTCAGTATTTGGGCATCTACTTCAGACATGCTATGCTTTCCTATGGACTGTGGTCTGTTTTCCCCTTTGCAAAAGCAAAGCGTCATGCAAGTTTTGATAACCGGATGTCCCACCCAGAGACTGGTCAAACTGGGTTGACAACTTTTGCTGGCTGTGGTCTCATTTATACCTTTTTTTTGTTTTTGTCCTTATTTTTTTTGCAGGGGTTTCTTGATCAGTGTATTGCTGTTTACTGGCAGTACAGGACAAGTAAATAACAGTAAGTACTCAGTTTGATGCATCCTGTGTACTTTTACTGGTCAATGGAATGTAAACTGTCTCTCTCTACAGGGCCGGTATACAGACCTCAACCGGACACTGTTAATCTTGGAAGTGAGGACCGGGGCCTCGTTGATCCGATCACATCTAATGCTGATTTGACATTTGATTATGGCAATCCTATTGAACCGGCTGAAGATGGCCCACCTTATAAAGCAGAGGACTCTCCAGGGGCTTCAAACGTCAATGTAAACCAACCAGCCACACACAATGTACAGAGGTTTTTCCATAGAGATGTACCAGATCAGAATCCACAGGGCAGCAACAGCAGGGATAAACCCATCACTTTCCCGATAAATCATGGTCAGCAGTTTCAAAGGGACCGCACAATGTTGTGGTTTGTCCCTCAGTCCCCACCGGACCCCTACATCAGACCTGTCCCTCAGTCCCCACCGGACCCCTACATCAGACCTGTCCCTCAGTCCCCACCGGACCCCTACATCAGACCTGTCCCTCAGTCCCCACCGGACCCTACATCAGACCTGTCCCTCAGTCCCCACCGGACCCCTACATCAGACCTGTCCCTCAGTCCCCACCGGACCCCTACATCAGACCTGTCCTTCAGTCCCCACCGGACCCCTACATCAGACCTGTCCCTCAGTCCCACCGGACCCCTACATCAGACCTGTCCCTCAGTCCCCACGGACCCCTACATCAGACCTGTCCCTCAGTCCCCACCGGACCCTACATCAGACCTGTCCCTCAGTCCCCACCGGACCCCTACATCAGACCTGTCCCTCAGTCCCCACCGCGACCCCTACATCAGACCTGTCCCTCAGTCCCCACCGGACCCCTACATCAGACCTGTCCCTCAGTCCCCACCGGACCCCTACATCAGACCTGTCCTCAGTCCCCACCGGACCCCTACATCAGACCTGTCCCTCAGTCCCCACCGGACCCCTACATCAGACCTGTCCCTCAGTCCCCACCGGACCCTTACATCAGACCTGTCCTCAGTCCCCCACCGGACCCTTACATCAGACCTGTCCCTCAGTCCCCACCGGACCCTTACATACGAGACCTGTCCCTCAGCCCACCGGACCCCATTCCCACCAAATTCTTACATTAGACCTGCTCCTCAGTACCCACCAAATTCTTACATTAGACCTGTTCCTCAGACCCCACCAAAATCTTCCATCCGACCTGTTCCTCAGTCGCCACCGGACCCCTACAGACCTGCCCCTCAGTACCCACCAAATTCTTACATTAGACCTGCCCCTCAGAGCCCCCCATCGCCACCTTCAAATGCCTGGTACAGTTGGTCACCAGTGGTCTCAAATCGTTTCTATGGTGTAAAACAAGGAGATAACGGAAGACCACACTTTCCCCGTGGAAACCGCTATGGTCCACAACTTTCCAGTTATGGAGGTGCTTTAAATAGGCCTGGGAACAACGTGCAACAGGGATCCCCAGAAGGCTATCCAACAAACCCCCCCAGAGCCAACATCCCTGAGCAGAAAAGTCAATGGTTCCGAAGAAACTATGGTCCAATGGACAACAAACATCTCCAGATGTACCATTTGCCTGCAGGCTATCTCATTCGGCCCAGGCTTGAGACAGAAATAAGACAAACCATGTCCAGATATGTTGTTCAGGCAAGAGATGGTTACTTGAAACCGTTACTTCGGTTCTAAACTGTCCTATGATCCAGATGTTTGACAAAGTATGATGAGTAGAAATCTGATGCCAAAATATGTTTGTAAGTGTATACAGAACAAAAAATACATGCAAATTCTTTCAGATGTTGTATTGCACGTTTTGATTTTGTACAAAAACTAGTATGCAAAGATTTTCATAGTAATGTAAATGTTCATACCTTGACATTGAAATCCTTGTTTCCCAAATCCCCTGCAAACAACAGACCACACGCGTAAGGAAAAGTCTGCACATGTAAAGTCTACCTAAATACTTTGGCGATTTGATGAACTCAAAGCTATGGTTCTCTTAGACACTTACCATATGAAATCTGTACAGTGGCTGCAGAACGTCGGCTGTTTAAAAAATCTCGCTGTAAATTTGTGGTTTTTCACTTCATGGACATTTTTCTGCCGCAAAGCACCTTTACGCGCGAACCTGTTCCCAGCACTTGCCGAGTCATTGTAATGCAAAAGATGGTCAGCCATAATAAAATAAAAGTACGCAAGTAGGTGATATCCTGGCTGTTTTGAGGTGTCCCTGTGTCCTCTGTTAGCGGTGGACGATGCTCCTGTTGAAAAGCGCACCGCCTCCTCTTTGCCTGGACCGCGACTGAGCGCTTCTTTTTCATTCACCGTGACGTCACTCCATGAGACTTTAGCTTCTTTGGGAAGGGTTCGTCATGGTTCATACAGTGGTGCGTGCTTACCTATGCGGCCTGAGCTGTTTTACATTAGGATATTCCGCGGGTGCATCCACAACGGTGTAAAGCAGGGGTCCAGCTACTTTGATCCATGTTTAGTGGTCAAGTCTGTAACGGTGATTGCTGCCTGATACAATGTCAAAACGAAACAACCCTTATCCCTTTTTAATTAGTACACGACGTTAGGAATCTAAACATGTTTTAATAGGCATGTGATTAATTTTTAATTTAGTGTAATATGTAGCCTATAATTTCAATATCCTTTTGGGGAGTGGAAATGAGCCTTAATGCGTTAGTCATTTTAAATCGAATAATTTAATCAATTTACAATGCCACAAAACTTTCATAAATTGCTCGTGCATGAATAAACTAGTGCAGCTCATTTGGACAAGTTTGCAGAAGGTGTAGGACGCCTCTCTGTGGCCAATGGGATGCATTACAATAGGCTTCCAAACCAATCAATGCAGAAAAGTCAATAACATGATTTAAAAAGAAAAATGAATCGGATTTTACATTTAGATGGCCTTATATATGGCATAATTGTATTTATCTTATGGCACATCATGAATTACAAAAGACAAAGGGAAGAAATTTGATTTGGATGCAGCTCAAGCCATAAATTCGCACTAATGTGTTCCATTTAATCCCAAAGTTGAACGTGTGTACCATGGATATTACCTTACATCACCCAATTTTAAAGTGTGAAAGTCAGGAAGTGTCACTATAGCAACAATGGACGCTGCAAATTCAAGGGAAAACGGATATGACGTGGTACGTAGTTTTGAACACTTTTTTTTGCGGCATTTGAGTTAACGCACTGAATTTATGATTCAAATAAGCACTTTATTATACGGTCTTATGAAGGAAATACAGTTCAGGGAGAGCATTAAACCTATGGTTCTCCAACACATCCGCTATCGTAACTTTTTGAGCTAGGCTAGCATGTAGTTAGCTTTTCAATCGTTGAAACACTGCTATGTTTTTGTGTGATCAAGCTAGCTATATTTAAAGTAACAATGAGCAACCCAGAGGATTCATGGGAGAGACTGGACACAGAGTTTGACCACTGTTTACTGGACATGAAACCCTATGTGCTGAAACATCCAGATAAGAAAGGTAACTCTCTGGTTTGCATACTATTAACCGGATCATGTGAATGTGAGTTTAATCCATGTTCTCGTGTTTAACTCATTTACCGACCATAGGGCGTCAGTGTTGTGCCATTTGGATCAAAAAGCTATGCGACCCGGGCGCTTGTGGTTCTGGTCTGCTGGGTCGGAAGAACAGAAATGTTTATGCGCGACTGTTGCTTCAGATGCTCAAAAGGGGGGCTCTGGATCGGCCCTTCACCCAAAAACCGGGAGCTGGAACCCTCAAAACGCTGCCCACCTACATGGTAATAACCCCTGATCAAACCATGCATCTATTTATTGCACTAGTTAGTTACTGTATTGTCCCCGCAGAGAAATTTGTCTTCACAGTTGTACCATTTCACCGAAAAGACAATCATCATACATGACATACCAACATACAGATGACATAATTCGAGTGCACCATCAAACAGAACAGAGAGGTTTACAGTTAGTTCAAGGTTTGTAAACCTTGCTCTGTTGCATCTGGGGGGGCAGCAGAGTGAAATAACTTGTTTTATTGTCTGTGCAATTGCTTTGCAAATTTGTGTGTGCAAATTTCACTATGGTGACAATAAAGTGTACCTTAAACTTGACCTAAAAATGCAGAGCTAAAGTCTGGAAAAAGAATCCGCACTAAGGTGCCAGAAGAGTCCAGATGTTCCAGGAGGAGATGCAGTAAGCAGTGCCTCTCCTGGCCTTATAAGCAAACTGAAGTGGGTCCACTAGTAGAATTGTCCCGAGGATGTTCTAGATACTTCATGATCACAGGGGCCAGGGCTATTGGTCTGAAGTCGTTGAGATCTTTTGATATGGGATTGGGATCTTACATGTATCGTATGTATTACAGAAGAGAAAGTTAATTACAGGTTCCAGGTGCACGAGTCTAAATAGTTTTCCCTACAAATATTATGTCATACTTATGTCTGAATACTTATATGAATACTTGTTTGTTCATTTGTTTAGTCCATTTACTTCGATGAGCCAGTGAGTATCAAAAGCCATACAGATCTCCCTGACTGGGTGACCGGAGAACTGGGAGCTTGTGATGATGACAGCTGGGCTGCACACCTGGACAACAGTACTCGGACACCAGGGCACAGGTAATGTTTTGGTTTTTCAATTCCTTTGTAGTTTGATTTTTACGTTTGAATTTACGTGGACCAAAGCAAAAAAGAGAAGGCATGAATGAGTTGATTTGGAATTTATTGTGCCTTCATACAAACCAATATGTTTTGTTTTGTCAGTTCACTTTGGGTCAAATATTAAATCAGATCATATAGTTTTGAGAGCTTTTGCGCATGTCCCCTTTTAAGATGATTAATTGAAGCACAGGCCATGTCTTTAGTCGACCGCCAATTTCCTGTTGATTATAGCCCTTGTGTTATGTGTTGCTAAAGTAGAATGGGACTTGTTGCTTATAGTATATTGAACGTCTTTAAAAGATGGATTTGCATAAAAGTCTTTTCCGTCTGATAAAAGTCCTAGAAAGATATAGAGGACTTAAAATGTTTCGTTAAAGCAAAATGAAAATATCAAGACCAAACATGCGCAGATTGTCCATCTTATTTATCAGAGTGTGTGAATGTAGAAGGTAAAAAATGTTGCTTGGGCCTTGCATCAGCCTGTCTGAGCTGTCCAGTCTGATTTCTAAAAAGACATGCTTCAGAGCAGGATAAGTGAAAGAGGGACACTTTTAATTGTCTAAAACTAAACTAAAATATACTTGGCCCCAGTTTTAAATCACAGAAAGGGCTTTGGGGCACTTATCCCATAAAAGCACTTTTTCCCCTCTTATGCACGATCATTCTCAGATACAAATGTGATGGGGGTTTAATATTTTTATGATTCATTAACCACAATAGCCTAATTGGCATGGCATTCAGTGAACATCTATTCTATTCTCTATTGTATGTGTGGTCATTAAGGTTTATCTCTTATTTTTGGTGGCACAGGCTCTGTTTTTGTTTAACATCTGTATAATATATAATCCTTGAACATCATTTCCTTAAGAACAACATTATAACATCAAAGTATTGCTACTTACTCAAATTAGAATCTAGTTTTGATAAAAGTTTTAGTATCTGATCTTCGACACTTTTGACAAGCCTTACTTCAAGTTCAGGAAATACAAAAAAAAACATGCATCTATTAAGAGTTGTATTGTCTAAAAATGTGGCAACCATTAAAAACCCCATTGTAAAGAAAATCTGATTGCCCAGTAGAGGGTGAGCAATGAACAGAGCATGCTGATGTTTGGAATGATAAAAGAAGCTCAGATCACAGACTCAATTCCTGATCCTGATGGAGAAAATTAGACAGTGCATGAGCCCTTTTATGTGTCTCTCATTTAGATTAGATTACGTAAATGTTGAAAACTTGTCTGGGCCTTCACTGTTATTTGGCAGCTTTTGAACTCACTTTGCATTGGCCAGTTGACAAACCATAATAAATGATACATCAAATATGTAGACATTGGAGATGACGGGATATGGTTATTCTGCATTAGGTCCTCCTAGTTGGTTTACCCAAGGTTTTGTGGTGTTCTTTCTTCCACCACAAGAGTGAGCCACATGGCTGTTCACCGCAAAGGCGACACATGAGAATGTGCTTATGCGCTTTTTCCTAGTTTCTCTACCAATCCAGTGGTTGAGCAGACATAAGTTCAAACACACCTAATTGATTTTAGTTATATGCAAAAACTTATATATTTTTGTCACTACCAACAGAAAATCATCAGACTTCCAATTAAGCTAAAGAACAGAGAACACACACATAATTTATATTTAAAAATAATAACAATATCCATGATCTTTTTAAACTTGAAATTGTAATAATTATTGTGATAATTGTTTATCTAAATTATTTTGGACATAATAATCATGACACCAATTTTCCTAGTGTATATTCTTTCTGTCAGCTTTTTTATCATGCATATGTGGACATGCTTTGCTCCAAGCCGACATCAGTTTTGCTGTTGCGTGCAAGGACCATTAGCCTTTTGTGCGCAGTAGACTGAGCAGGGGCGAAGAGTTGTTTGTTTCCCAAGGTCAGACAGCCTTCCTGCGGGTGCCCCAGGCCCAGTCTGTGTCCAATACCTCTGCACCTGGAGGTCAGACTGGAGCATGGATGTCAGGCTTTTTTAATCAGCCAAACTGCTGCTCCTGAGACTTCACTCCTCATTTCTGCTGTTTGTGTGATGTGTGTGTGTAGTTCTGGCCTGACTTGCCATTACTTTGATCTCTGGGCCTCAGACTCCAGACACATCTGATTCAATTATCTTCATCCACCTGTTGACTTAGAGGCCAAAGATTGCAAAGCTTGGCCCCCAAGTCTAAGCTCCAACGCTGCATGTGCGTAACAGGTGTGGGCATGTGTGTAAGCTTTAGAAAGCTTCGGACAATAAAAGACTACATGTTTACAGTGAGTACAGTGTTGACAGCCTTGTTTGGTTGTTTACTTTATCTCTATAATGTGCCTACAGCGTATTGAGCATAAACAGCGCCCTCTCGAATACAGTATGATGTTTTAATTAGAAAAGGCCAATATTTTTTTCTTTTTGCCCTACATCTTTTCATATTTTCCAACATTACCATTGCATTAGCTTTAGTAGGTCATTATGGCCCATGTGGCTGCTCTTAATGAATTTGCTAGTTTAGTCAAAGCTGGAGTGTGATTGGAGTTTACAGAGAATTCAAATTATATATTTAAGGGTATTAAGAAGATTCTAACTTCAGAGTATTACAGGTTTTGTGGAAACCACTCTGCAATAACCACTATTTGAATGCAAATACATTTAAGCCTTGTTAGCATTTTAATGAACACTACAATAAAAAGTAACATATTATTTCTTCTGTCTTCTGCAGGCAAAGACTTTATGATGACAAGAGTCTGTCCCAACCTGTGACCTCTAGTCCTCTAAAACAACGGACTAAAAATGGTGCAGGAATGGTGAGTATCCATGGATTTCAGAGGGATTAGAGCCGTTGCCATAGCAATGAACAGTTGAAACTATCCTATCTTTTGAAGGGTAAAAAGTCCTCAAAATGTTGCTTGTAACAGGATGCTGAAACCCATGGATTATTTCAACATTTGTTTAATTGCAGTAGAAAACCCCTCGTTAAATCCCCAAAAGTTATACTTTATTTACTTTTGAAGTTGTTTACTACACAACATAATTATGGCAGTGCTAAACCAAGCTACTCAAGCGCTTATGAGGATCGCAGTCTTTCAAATGTACTTTTTGAAATTGGCATGACACCTAGAAAACGATCACATTACGATCGTTTCTGCTTTTTACCGACTGCGGCTAGAACCATATCAGACTTAGGACATTTTACATTTTAAAGCTTAAATTTGATATTTGATTTTTTGAGGGTATCCGAAATGTTTTACTTTAGTTTTTTGTCAAGCCAAGAATTGAACTGTGTCAGAGTAGACTGATGTCCCCTTTTTCACTCATCAAAACGAACAATAAACTTATTTTCTTTGCACTTTTCTTTGTTCTAAATGGCTGTATGTGTTTGTGTTGTTGTCAGGTGGATGTGTCCTCAGCTGACAGTGACCTGGAGGCTCGTTTTAACAGCTGGAACCTGGGGGTGAGTACGGGGGCATTGCCTCCAGCCTCACACTCGCATGTCTGCATCATCATGCCCCAGTTCTGCGCATACGTACTATGTTTTTATTCTACCTGGAAGTCCTTGGTGAATATGCTTTATGATTCTTTTCTTTGTCCCCTATGTGGTATTTCAGAATAAAAATTTTCTTCCATGACAAACATTGCTAGATTATTGTGAGGATAATTGTGTTGTTCCACTTTCTTGTCATGCTCATATCACCAACCCAAAAATGATATACAAAACAAATCACTTTTCCCACTTTTGAACAAAATTTTTGAAGGTACTGGCTTGTCAGGTATTTTTATTGATTTATTTGTTTATTTATTTAGAATGAAACACAAGACACAGAGAGCAAGCAAACAACACCTGAACACCCAATTAAATAAAGTGAAATTAAAATTACTGCACATCTTGTCCAGCGTTAGAGTCCAATTTAGTCAAAAGTCTGTCAAAAAGGTCCATTGACAAATTCTGAAAGTATTTTTATTTTATTTTTTGAATGTCAGTTATAGTTTAGGTCCAGTCCTTGCTTGTTGGTGTAGTTTGTGTCCTCCATTTTTGGTAGTATTTTGAGCCCCAGTTCAATATTTATTACAACAACAAGATGGTGGACCACTTTGCAGCCACAGACACTTTGCAGCCTATTTTTCCAAAGACACAAACTGTATTCACCGTTATAAAAATCTAAAGCTGTGATATTATTATATATTAATATTATTATTTGTGGATTACTTTGTCCATTCATCATTACCATATATTGCCCAGTAATTTTTTTTTATTTTTTTTAATTTTTTTTTAATAAACTTTCCACTTGTTTCCACTCTATTCGCCAACCCTCTCCACGCTGCTGTTTGTACCCCTTTATTGGCCGAGTAATCTGAGGCTCCTATCAGCAGACATGTGGCTGCACACCGCTCCGCTCTCCACACTCCTCTGTTGAGACGCTGATAAGACGCAGTGTTGGCAACTCTCCCTGCAGCCTGCATCTTTCAAATCAACAGATGTTCCTCACTCACCGAAACAGACCCACAAACCTCTTTTACACACATTTTTGGAGATTCTCAAATGACCCTGAGAAAATATTGGAACACCAGGTCCATCTAAAACATTCTCTGAAGCTCTGTAGCGGCCCATGATGATTTATTTAGATTTTATGTTTGTAGAATTCAGGTTGAAAAATAATCTACACCTGCTTCAGATTGTGACAGCCAAATGGCCCGCAGTTGTGTCTAGATGTTTTACTGACGAGCAGCAAGAAGCAAAACCATGAATGTCATTAATCAATTTGTGTTTTTTGACTAAAGAAAGAGGTATCCAAGAGGTTTTTTGGTACATATCCAATCATGTCAGAGTCTAAGGCAAGGCATCGCTCATCTAAACATATCAAAGTACAAATTCCAAGACTAAGTTTCTATTTTTCTTGTAGCTAAAGGTGCATATTCTGTCCATACAAGCAACATATTTATTTAAATTGGTTGGAGGTACTATGGCACAGAAACTGGGTTTGCTTAGGAGTTACAATATCTCAGCATTTTCCTTCTTTTTTTTTTTCTTCATGGTACATGACCTCTTTTTTCCTGCGTCACGTTGGCTTAGCCCTGAGCCTTGGTTCTTTCATCTGCCTCACCTGTCACCGCTTCTCCCCGAGCAGCACATTGGGACTCTTACACATGTACAGTAGCACTAACTATATTAGTCCCCTGCTCTGGGGTTCTTTCAGGTCTTTCTCACATCCACCATTCATTTTGGATTAGCTTGCGTGGGTTGTGCCACCTCACAACATTAAACCTCTTTTTACTTTGAGCTGAATGGGTCCCACGTCACCCTCCTGCCTTACTTTGCCCCTTTTTCTTTTCTCTGCTGTTCTCCTGTTGTGAGGAGATTAGCTGCACAACTGTTTACTCGGCGTCACTGCTGTCATCTCCAAAGTCAGCTCTGTGGCTTTGAACGACTGTGATCTTAGCACTAGTGTGGCAGCCCCTACATACAGCCCGAATGCATGACTGTGGAATGCTGCCAGTTAAGAGTTCACAACAATATAATGGGGTCAGTATTAGCTAGTGAATTAGAAAATGTACATTTTTCTGTGGGTTTAGTGTTGACGTGAAGTCATCAAAGGACTCAATACGTCAGTCTTCTCTTAAACACTAAACGGGCCAAAGAAGGAGGACAGATTAGTAGTTCACTGATGATGACAGAACAGCTGAAACATAACAGGCCACACACATATATTCTTGAAATGGTACAAGTGTGCAAGACCAGATTTGAGCCATACTCTTATTTTACTCCCCACATTGCAGAACATATAACAGTAGTTGCTGTAGCACAGATGGACAGGTGCTAGACTATATATATATATAATATATATATATATATATATATATATATATATATATATAAAAAGATCAACTAACAATTTTGAATGTATCACAATTTATGTGTACACTTTTAGCTTTATATTAACTGGCAGGGTCAAATCCCAATTAAAATGACTGTATAACTTTCTTGTTTTCTATTTTTAGATTGAAAACCCTAGATATTTGCGGGAGAAGCCTCTTACTTTTTCCCCTGTAAGTTGGTTTGTTCTAAAAGTCTGTTTTACTTTGCTTTTCGGCTGCATGTTATCATGTATTGATTTATTTATATATATTTTCCCATTAACATATAACATTAATCATGATTTAAAATCAGCAGTTAGACATTTTTTATGTTGTTGATGAAGTTATGTATATAATATCCTCAATTAATATTGTACGGCAATATTCAATGTTATCACAAAATCACAATTGCATTATTTTATTTGAATCTTTATTGCAGATTTTGAAGTCAAGCTTTGGAGCAAACCGTTCTCTAGATGAGGGCCACATTCCATCACTTAAGCTGAACATAGAGGTATGCAGTAAACTCAAACATTTAGGCCGGCGACATCAAATCAAATTAGATAGTTAAGTGGTGTACACAGGTCTAAGCCCATGATCTGGGTTCAGCTTTGGCACAAATGAGCCACAGGCTGGTGAACCGGGGCCGCATTATCGGCATGGTAGTGGACAAACATGGTCCCATTGCAGTAACATACCATTACTTATCTCATCTATAGGTCACAGCCCCCTTGACTTAAGAACATTTGACCTTCTCCACAAGCATGTGTGCATACTCATCATGCGTGTTGTTTGAATGGCAGAGCTGAGCATTCCTTCCATAAGACAAAAATAATGCTGACTCGCAGCGATGACAGTTTTTTCCTTATGTGGATTTAAGCTGAAAATCCCTTTCTGAAAGCATGCTTTGAAGTTCCCCCTGCACCTCCCCACCTCATCCGAACAAGTCCTCGCTCCCTCCACTGCCATTATTCACATTCACTTGCAACGTTAAATATAAAACTGAGCATGACTTTGCTACAATATCCATGACTTTTCATGTCTGCACTTCAGTTAGATCAGCTGCAAAGGGCAAAGAATAGAGGAAAACGAGCCCCTGAAAGTGAAAGGATAATAGCTATTAGTTATTGACCTCCCATTATGATGTTTACTGCGAGCGCACAACTCAGCCTGCCTCCATACCTGTCTGTTTGTATTGGAGCTAGCAGCACCAATACGAAAACATTAAGCAGCGTCCCATTCTGTTTGATCCCACCTCAGACTTGCTGATTGGCTCCATACAGCTGTGTGGTGAGAATATAAATGTGTTCTGTCTCAAGAGAGCTGATACTCAACCTGATGCCAACTTTATTTTTCTATATCTTTTCTAAGTTTCCCATTAGAATGTATTTCGAGGTAGACCATGGCAGCTTTGAGGGGATTTCATTCTGATAAAAATATTTCTAAAATGATTAACAGAGTTTTCAGGTATGCTTAGAGTAGTCCATGAAAGTAATTAAAGTAAAGGTCGGCACAAAGAAAAAACAAATGAAATCAAAACAACTCTAAATGATACATCTGGGGCCTGGAATACCATTTAAACTGGGGGATCACTGAATCTGTAACAAAATAAGATGAAGGGCAGTAGAGCAACTGGAAATAGTGAAAAACACTATCAGCGTCTTGGTACTGGGATAATGCAAATGTATTTTGAGCATGAAATAAAGTTATTTTGCTGTATTGCTTTGTTACTCCATGAATATTATTTACCTGTAGAACTTGTAAATGTAGAATTCGGGTCATTCTGGACATTGTTCTTACCATTGCAACTAGGCCTGCAACTAACGCTCATTTTGCTAATTGATTAGTTGTATAGAACGCCAAAGTCACATGATGAAAAGATTTTTACACAGTTTGACCCGCATGAAGCTGAAGTGAAGCCCTTCGAGGATCCTGGTGGAGCACATTTATGGAACGGAGTGTTTTCATCATTTACAAGTTTTCCACGTCATTCTATCCATTTATTTATTATCATATAAAACTTATATGAACCTCCCCCGTTCTCCATTAGGAGTTATAATAATGTAATAAAGGTTTTACTAGTGATATTCAGTCTAGTTGTATTCAAGATATAACACCATATAGTAAGGCAGGTTGATTTGTCACATTTCAGTTTCAATCTAAGACATTCTTCATACCTTTTTTGAGAATTATTTTCTTACATTTTCTTTTGAATTGTGTCACGTTTGGACATTGCTTGATTTCTGCACTGAGCTTGTTCTGTCTGTTTTATTGTTGTTTGATGTCATTCAATTTTAAAATGTAAGTTGTCCCCAAGTTTTCTCTTTCACAAAACATTTTTACTAAATTGTTATATAATAATTTTTGTGTGACTTTATACATTGTAGTATTTGAAATGCCACAATAACACTTATAAAGACAAGATTCTTGTGCTTAATCTATTCAGCATTATTAATTAGTCTAATTGCACTTTTTAGCAAAATGAAGTGCACAGTAGCTTAAATAAGGTAAAATTAGGGAACAGAAGATTTGGACAGAAGTGCTATTTGTCCCAATGCAGTTGCAGCTGAGTTTGAGTCATAGTTTTGGAACCTATGTATTGACCAGTTAATGATTATTTGTTTACAAAATTAGTTGACAATAATCAATTAGTTGCGATTAATCGATTGTTGCTACCCTAATTGCAACTAATATCCAAGCCTTTGTGCCAGAAGCCCCTTCAGTTGCTGGCTTTATGATTCTATATTTCATTGGTGTCAAGTGTCACTATTGGCAATTAAAAGTGGCTTACATGGATTTGGACAGTGCTTGACTTCACAGGATACAGCTGTGGCCACACACACGTTTCCTCACAGCACTGACTTGAGCCTCAAATCCTCCTATAGCCATGTTATCCTCAATGGCCACATTAAAGTTTTCTATTGCGCCACCGGGAACCATGCCCACCCTTGTTATTGCATGGCAATCCACTCAATCACTGACATCACATCCATTTAATAGCCTGGCTTGGGTTTAAAATGTTATGCTAACTAAATGTCATAATGCATGCAAGTTCTGGACTTTCACAAAGAGTAAAGAGACTAAGTGAGAGAGATGAGAAAGCTGACTGTGCATTTCCAATGGAATGATGAGTGGCAGCTGAGTAACATGTCCGCAAGCCGCCGTAGTTTGAGTCTTTAGCTTATACTACATCTGCGGGTGACTGACGAGAGGAAAGCTCCAACATGACAACCGTTGTGTTAAGAAATTTCAACTGAGGAAGTCTGGTAAATACACCTGGATGCATAAGTATCAGACACACAATTCCCACAAGACAAGACAACACATGAGATTACATTTATGACAATGATGAGACAAGGGGGGATTTTGACATAATTTTATAATATTTCTTCATAATCAGTTTTTATTTTTATGTCATTGTAGTCCAGCATTTTTTGAAATAATTACTTCTCAACACAACATAAATTAGCTTTTTTTGTCAGATGCAACAAAAAACGATTGCAGGTTTGTCCTCCACGTGTGCAATCTTGTGGTATTTTTTTTTCTAGCAAAATCTTCTGCCTGGGGAACTTGTCCCAAGGATTAGGTTATAGACTTAATTAAACATAGATGTATTAACTTTCAACATTGATCAAATGCTCCAATTAGCCATTTTGAAAACACAAACATATTTACTTCAACCCAGTCAATTTGGAAATACGATACCTCATTTTAAAGCTCTGAACCTACAGAATTCAGTTACTGAGTTTATTTTATAAGGTTCTGCTTTTGCAGGGTTTCTGTAAAGGGTGTACACAAATTAATATTTGTAATTGTATTATGGTATTAACAACTCTTAACCTTACAACGTCCCTGTGTTGAACTGTTGGCCTTAGACACAGCGAGTTAGAGGTTTTTTTTTAGTGTCAGGCTTTCACATCTTCAGGGTCAGAAGCCTCGATCTGGAGCTAAGACCGTTCCCCTTATCCACTGCAGTAATGATCCAGTCGTTCACATCCGCAAATCTTCAGGGAAAAGGCTTGTGGTCTCAGCTTGTGATTTAGAGGGCCATGGCTTAGTCTTATCTGATTGTCATTCAAAGCCAAAAAAGAGAGAGCTAGTGCGCCTCAGTTCTATAAAGGCTAACAGAAGTCCAGTTTGATTTTCATGAGACTAGCAAGCTCAAGAAACCAGCACTGTTCATTCTTGATAAAGTCTCTCCTTGCTTTCTTTTTGTATTTCGCATTAATTAAGTCTTTATTAGTTGTTTTAGTAATGATTAACTTAAATACACATTCTGAAGAATATTAACCGCAAGATTAGATCCATTGTGTTAAAATGTATCATGACATCGTATCATCAATCTCAAGCTTTGTCCACAAAAATATTATTGCTGTTTACTATATATTGTAAAATGTAAAACGCTACACTTGTAACCAATGACGCATAATTACAGAGAAAACCAAATCTTTTAAGTAAAGCAGTTGTTTAATCATGCTAACTTTGTTGTCAATTTTAACTTGTCTGAAGTTTTTATCCTTCTATCTGGATAAAGAGACAGTAAATTAACTTCTCGTCTTGAGTGATGAAATGGCATCTATCTGTTCTTTAGAAGATAGAGGCAGACTGCATTTTGACTATCCCAGAGCATCTGTGTTTACAGAGGAGGAAAGCTGTACCAGGACATCGTACATCTCACGCAAGACCAAGGAGAAGCACAAACGACAACCTTGCTTTGTGCTGCCTAAACAGTTAGGAGACGATTTGCGAGCACGTCCCCTTGAGGAAGACGGGCCTCGACCCCGCGTCGGTTTTTCGCAAGCCAAAAACAGAAACTCTTCTCCCTGCTTTCCCTCTCCCGTTTCCTTCTCCGACTCCTTTTATCCTTTCAAGAGCGAAGTGTCAAAAAACATGGCATCTTACAGCGCGCGCTACAACTCAGAAGACGGAGAGAGGAGAAGAAAGCGGTGCCACCCAGTCAAGCTGATTGAAGACATCTCTGAAGCCTTAGGTGTACGACGTTCCCTCCTCCCTCTCCCATCACCGACGCCTTTATAAACAAGTTTCAAACGCCCCTGCTAGTTTGACAAACTTTCTCCAAAGAGCATTTGAAGAGCAGATGTGAAAGTGACACCCCCACATGTGCCGATTTAAAAAAAAAAAAAAAAAAGTATGTTATGGGGGGCAGAGGGGGCAGGAGGGACTATTGCAGTGATGTGCTTTTCAATCATCTCCATCTCGTGTCATTCACTTTACTTTATCTTGCTGTTTCTTCTACCCCTGACAAGTCTCTTGTGGCTCCTTCAATAGCTCAAGACATACACTTGAAAGACAATGATGAAAGGCACAGAACCCAACAGCTTTGTCAGAGATGGTGCTTGGTTGTTGTTTAAGCATTAATTATGCTTCAGATATTTTCACTTTAAACTGGGTTTTCCTGTTTAAGGTTAATGTTAAGGTGCACTTTATTGTCCCTGTTGGGGAAATTGTCATTTGCATTGACCCATCCTTCAATGCCACTAGGGCAACATCAGTCAGTGGGCCACAGTGCAGCGCCCAGGGACCCATCTCCAAATCTTGAGCTCGGCTTGTTCAGGACTACTGTAACGGGAGGATTATTATCTATTGTTTATGTTTTGAGTAGATTGGGAAAACCGGAATGCCCAGAGGAAACCCACCCAGACATGGGGAGAAACATGAACTCCCCACAGAAAGGCCTAGCAGTCGAACAGATTTTAGCTTAAATGGTTGATTACCAATAGTACTTTTCAAATACTTTGATACAGAATTCTTCCTATCTACAGCTCAAGTTGCTAGCAAATGAAAAGTCATGGGACGTAACTTCAAGTGTGTCTGTTGTCTGTTAACATTTAAAGATTGCCTATTTTGTTTTTTTATGAACTAAATTCATAGTTAGATGGCAAACTTTATGGACCAAACGTAATAGTAAGTCAAGATCATTTATAGTTGGTGATCTATTTCAGTATATTGCACATGCTTCTGTTTAAAAAATGTATTTAATTCTCTATAATTTTGAGGGTAACCCTACTTCTGTTTTGTACATTATTCGTATTTAGGGTATTGTTTTGTGGTGTTACTTTTTTGCAATCATAATGCCCTCTTTTAATGGCATGGATGTTGTGAACCAACCTGAGTTGGCCTGGATGTTGTTAGCCTGTGACATATTCACACACAAACGCTACATTCAAAGAGCTCCAGAGCTGATTATCACACCAGAGCAAATGGTGACTAAACACGAGCATCAAAGCTACTGACCAGTCGCTCTCATACAGGGCCCCTCTTTGTGTTCAGCCGTATTGCATGTGCGGAAACAAGTTATGCTTATTTTTATTACTTCAAAGTAAAACTATAATAAAACTGGAACAACCACAATTGAAATAAAATGATCACATAAAAAAAAAATACATATCAAGTGGCATATTGTTGCCCTGTTTTGTTTTTTTTAAGTTGTTTTTTTATTTTATTTTTTTAGAGCGAATAGCCATATGTTGCTGTTATCGTTTGCACCACCCACAGGCGAGAAAGGGAGAGAGGGCTGCTTCAAAAACACTCACAACACTTTGATGCCGCACACATAGTTTGGCATAACCTTAGGCAGGAGTCTTTCGGCAGTAGAAATGATCTAAAAACTCTCTATTTTTGTCATCCAACTATTTTGTTTTTACTGAGCATTGAAGATTTCCCAGTGTCTATACTTAAGTTCACCAGCCTTAGTTATACTTGGCAACAACAGAAACTTGGCTCAAGTTAGTTTCTTCTAATTTGGAATGATTACATATTGACACCCCAATACTGTATATAATAACAAAACATAATAAACAAATAAATGCCAGTATAATTCATAACTTTTATTTGATTCTTTGAAATCAGTGTACCTTATCTCTAATTTTTATAGAACGTCTCTTTGTTGGAGCAAAATTAGATTGGTCTTTGTGTTTTAACAATTTAATAAAACCTGTACACAAAGACATTTCTGCATTTTTGGAGGATGGACTTTTACACTTTGTACTTTCCTACCATTCGTCTGCTCAATAAGAGAACCTGTATTATTATTTACGTGTATTATTATTTACGTGTATTATGTCTTTTATTTCCAGGCTGAGATGAAGATGAAAGTTCTTGAAGCCAAGCACCAGGAGGAGAAACTGAAGATGCAGCAGCGACATGATGGAGATGTTGAGAAGGTAAAAAGAACCACAATTGAACCCTGTTTTAGTGTTATTTCTGCACCATAAACATACATGAAGTAGTTTTGTTTCATTCATACATTTTCTTCCTTGATCTTGGACTACAGATACAGTGTTCGACTCACTACTCTATGTTCCACTAATCTAGAGCTTGCTTTATTAGTCCGTTTTATCTTGTAAGTAAAGAGGTTACGCTGCTGCGTTGCTGAACTAAACCCCCAACTCCCAGTGTCCTGATTTGAGTAATTACACACAGATGGTACTCACCAAGTAAAAACTCTTACCTCAGTCCACCTCATCACTGCTGCTTCCTTCTCACACTTTAGCTAATTTCTTCATTTGGAAAATACAACAAGTTTAACAACACTACTGCTTGTTTGTTAGAAGCAACTAAAAAAATGTAAGCACCCATTGTGTGCTTGAATCTTGAATTGGTTTTAAAATATCTGATCTATTTAATTGTTTTACATGTCCAAATCAAAGAGATCTTTCTAAATCCCTTATACATTCAATCGAGTTTTAGGTTTGAGGTTTTTTCAGGGAAAAAAAATGCTTATGCCCAGTTCTCTTTGTGACTAGTTATATGAAAATCGTAAATGGAACCGGTCAAGTATATTTATTACTTTCATATTTTATTTAGAGAGATCCACAACTGATCCACACATTTTAAAAGATGTGTGCAACCCAATTATTCCTGGTATATATTCCTGGTATATACAATACTAGTTTTGAAGTACAATTTATATAAAAAAAAAAAAAAAAGTATAGAATGAATACAAACTAGCTTCAGTACCTATGATAACAGTTTGTTATTTTGTAGATTTTGGCCCGAAAGAACTGCGAGCTTGACGAGTTGAAGAGCATATATCTGACCAAGCAGAAGCAATCCGAGGAGACGATCCGAAAGCTGGAGAGGAAAGGTCAGAGTTCATACAACTGTGGGGTGACAGACTGTTTACACTTGTGTCACCAGCACCAGTGTAAAGAGACTCAAAAGATACGATGCCTCACCATTATACTCCAGTGTATAGTGATGGTCTCCAGCCGTGCTTCAAATGTAACTGCAGTATCATTCAATTTAAAGCATTTACTGTCAAAACCAATCTGCTTTCTCCCCTGCAGTTCAGAGTGTGCTGCGGCAGTCCCAGGTCATCACTGAGACCAAAGAGAAACAGATCGCAGAGCTGAAGAAAATGACAGATCAAAGCAGTGATTCTCTGAAAAATGAGTGGGAGAAGAAGGTATGAAGCTGGCTTATAAACTTTGCAGCCAAAAATCCAGCAAGCATCCTTGAGTGGGGTTGAAGTCATTTTCATTCTGGCTCGTGTCCCTTCAATATGTTTGACGTGCTCACATTTTGGTACTTTTTTGAAGTCTAACAAATGTTTCACCACCTTCACTAGATGAGCATCGGTTTTATTATTATGCTGGATTACTGCTCCTCTAGGGCCAAAACAATTCATACCATGCTTTCAATACTATCACAATTCATGCCGTTAGTATCTTTATGTATGCCATTTAGCGGTATGTAAAGTTATTTCTGTTTCTGAGAGTTCATACTTTACTGTGATTGGTTAAATCCACTGGTCACTCTCTCGGATCATGACAAAACCTGACCAATTCACTTTACTCCGCCCTGAGTGCCGGCATCTGTTCTATCCTATTTCCGCTTGTATTAGTTAACATGGGGCTGCAAATCTCAATAGCAAATAAATTCTACAGACTTTAAAATGTTTTAGATTTTGTATGTATAATTCCTGTAAGGGTCGGTTATATTCATGTGAGAAGGTTCCTTATCGAAATTTGAAAGGCAAAACATAATGAAAATTATCCACGAATTGGCACATGCACAAGATGGATGGTTTGTGGGCTGTACATTATGTTGAGGCATTAGAAATGGCACGATAAAAGTGCTTGATGAAGTTGTTTAATTTTTTTATGGGTGTATTTTGGAAGTTTAACTGCTTTTTACTTCACAGCCTTGCACACAGTTCTGTGGATTGTGTGATTGCATTAGTTAAGTGAGTGACAAATGAAATTCTCTCTTGTCACTTCTCATTTCATTGGGGTCACCTCCTCGGTGATAGTCGTCTTTCTTTTGCCATGCAAAAGAAAATTGGTCTGTGATTTGAAATGGAAAACATAACAAGCTAAGTGAAATGTAGCATGTAATTGAAGCAGATATGTGATATGTGCTTTTGCAGCTCCTTGCAGCCGTAACGGAGATGGAACAGGAGAAGTTTGAATTACAGAAGAAGCACACCATGAACATTCAGGAGCTGCTGGAGGAGACTAACTTGAGGCTGGCCAAGATGGAGGCAGAGTATAGTGCTCGGGCACAGTCCACAGTGAGTACACTGGTCACATAAGCCCAGGATGTAAATATTTGTCAGGATACATTAATCTTTCATCCAGATTTTGCCAAAAGCATTCAGATGTGAAAAAGTATGCTCAACTGCAAATCATGTGACTGGGTACAAAGGCCAATTGTTAAGGATTAACACTGCACACATATATTTTGTCTCACACATGTCTTGTTTTTAGTCAAATAGGATTTGTCGTGACATGATGTGTGTATTTAAATATCAATCTTTACTGATGTTTGGTTTTAAGTACATTCTGTTTACCCATGTATCATATGTTTAATTATGAATCGGTGACTCACAACGTGGTGAATATTTGGAAAGACACGCTGTAACCTCTGGGTGAGAGCAACTCTCATTTTTTCTATCTGTCATCTTTATAAAGGTCTTTGATCCCGGCTCTATTCAGTCTTCTCATGGCAGTGTCAGTGCTCGAAGATATGCAGGCACACACACCTCCCAAAGCACTTTCTTTGATGTTTTCTCAAAGACTGTGGTTTTAAGAGGAAACATGCACATTTCATTAGTGAGGTTCATCAGCAGAGAACTAGCTAATGTGCTGCTTCATAAATAGTACTGTTATCAATTTCAGCATTCACAAGCTTTCTCTCATATCGCATACACACACAGCTTCTGGCCCTAAGCTGTCAACAGACCCATATTTAAGATCACATTAAGCATCAAACACTGGGCAGTGTGGGCTCTTTTATTATTGAGAGAAGACCCAAGAAAGCCAAAAGAGCTGCTTCTCATAAAATGTTTGGGGTTGTCTATATATTGTATACTAATGTGACTTAGATTGATAATTTGAAATATCTTTGCTGTAGTCACTTCTGTGTATAGATTATGGTACATTTCCAAAAGTCATTCTCACAGTTGGGCTGTACGTATTTTGGGGTCAAATGGTCTCATTTATATAGCGCTTTTCTACCTTCAAAGCACTCAAAGCGCTTTACATCAAGGAACCACTCACCCATTCACACACCAGTGTACGCAGACACTGAGGGCGAGGAAGGTTAACTATCTTGCCCAAGGACACAATAGTAGTATTCACCTGAGGGAACTGGAATCACAACGCCAACCTGTGAGCCAGTGGATCTGACCGCTCAACCAAGGATGTTTATGTTGAGCAGGATTCAAACTGATGACCACATTTTTATAGTCGACCAATTATATTACTGAGATTGTAAGAATTTTGGAGTACATTTTGAAGTTATTCTACCTTTTTTTATGTATGAATACCTGTTTCAGCATTCCGTTCTATTCATTCTATTCTATTCATGTTTGCCTGAAACCTTGTGAGTTTGTGGTCTTGTGAGCGCAGTTTGGGTCAGATATTTGGTCAGAGCATAGAGATACCTAATAGTTTTGACAGCTTTTGCCATGCCCCTTTTAGTCGAGGCAAGGCATGGTATGTCTTTGGTCCTCAAGAATGTATTTTGTCAACTACAAACCTTAACAGCAGCAGTTTAAAGTAATTTAAAAGTTAACCACATAGACAATTGAGTTTATTTAGTTTGTGAGTTTGTTCAGCTTGGCACTTGACATCAAAGCTGTATTTACTTTCAGCTTTTGTGAAAAATAAGTAAGTGTCTGGAGATGATCTAGTCCTTCCTAAGATCTGTCACAACCCCAAACCTTGTCACTACACTGGTCGGCTGCTGCTTTCTGACTATTTTCACAGCTCCCATCATTCCACCTCCTGTCAGCACCAGCCTCTTTCATCGACTAGATCAACCAGCACGCTCCAACTTTAATCAGAGCACATCATCATCCTGCCTCCGCCGCATACCAAGCTGTCACATGTGTACTCACAAAGACACACAGACAACAGGACAAAAAGGGAAATGGACATTTAAACAAACTGTTTCAGGAAGAACTGTTAAAGTTGCTTTGATCATTGTCTGAAATAAAAGTCAGTCTGTCATGGAATTGGAAGTATAGAATCAACAACTGCAGTAAGTCTACATTTAAAAGGTATCAAGTTAAGAGCCTAGTCTGGAGGATTCAGAAATATTTACCTCACATTCTCTTGCGGTAGTTTTTCTTTATGATAAATGCTACATAATACTATGAGTACTGATACTGATACTGATAATGCCTAAGGACACAGCAGTAGTATGCACTAGACTTCAGTGTCTAGACTCTAGCCACATTCTTGTATTCCCAGTGGTCTTCTATCCAAGTACTAACCAGGCCAAAACCTGCTAAGCTTCTGACAAGAAGCTTAGCAAGGTGGTAACAACTTACTTCCAACTTGGCCTTGTCCTTGATTTATATACCCATTACTAGGAGAGGTAGGCTACATGATCCATGTGACTCCAGAAATTTGTATTACCACCAACACCTTTTTGCCAGTTGAAAACATTGCCAAAGTAGGTATAGTGTCTAACCAGACTTTGAGAGACTTATCTATGCATTTGGCTCCAGTAAATTAGACTACTGTAACGGCCTGCTCACTGGCCTCTCCAAATGAGCTGTAAAACAGCTGCAGTACATCCGGAACACTGCTGCTCGGGTCCTGACTAGAACCAGGAAGTACGATCACATTAGTCCTGTGCTCAGGTCTCTGCACTGGCTCCCTGTGGCTCAGAGAATAGACTTCAAAGCAGCTCTGCTTGTGCACAAGTCTCTACATGGCCTAGCACCAAAGTACATCTCGGACATGTTAGTGCCATATGAACCATCTCGAACTCTGAGGACCTCAGGGACCGGCCTCCTGCTGAGACAGTCTTCCTGAAGTTGTGAGACAGGCCTCTACTCTGAAAATATTCAAATAAGGCTCAAAACATCTGTGCGTAAGACTGAAAGACTATCTCTTAAACTACATTTTGCATCTTTTCTTTCTATGTAAAGCACTTTACGTGACTTCCAATAAACTTGCCTTGCCCTTTTTTTTCTTTTTTTTTTTAAAATCAGATTCTACTTATCAAAATGGTTTTTTTACTGGATTCATATGAACCACAATAAATACATCCCTTAATACTGTGTTTCATAGTTCGTTCAGGTTGTTAATGTACTGTAATACCATGTTGTTATCCATACCCAGTATTCAGGTGCTCTGGGGCATTGGAACAATGTGATTTGAGCTGTGATATGTTTGTGTGCATTAGGAGGTAACTGTGCGTGAGCTGGAGAAGAGGGTGAAGCAGCAGTCGGTAGAGGTTGAAAAGGGGAACATGCTGCGGCAGAAGGTGACACAGGAGAAGGCTCAGCTGGAGATCCACATCGCAGCCATCAGTGCTGAACTGCAGGAGGCCAACAGGAGGTGTTTGAGTCTGTGTGGATTTATGTACATAATAGCATACTTAACATCATATTTATGCTATTTTATTCTGCTTTCCAATTCACAGAAACGTAAACCTCCAAAAAGAGAAGGAAGACCAGAAAAAGCTCTATGAACAGAACATGGACAAACTTCATATCAAATATGAAACTGACATAAGCCACTTGCAACAAGAGCACACTTTGTCTGCGGCTAAGGTCACTGTATACAAAATGTATATCATTTGTGTGAACTTCCTCATGAATTATTAACAAATGTGTTTTTCTTTAGGCTTCTGAATTGATTGGAGAGTTTGAGAAAACCGTTGCTCAACTTAGACTGCAACTCCAAGACAATGAGCATCTTCGACACAAACAACTTCGGGTAAGACAATTGAAAACTTAGAATATGTTTTACAAATGCATGCAGTATTCTTGATAGTCATGATCTCTTATTAGGATCAAGAGATCAAGTTTCAGATGGAAAAAGATGAAATCCAGATCCAATGCGAGAAGAAGGTATTTCTTTCCTTTTGCCATAATATTGCCTGGAAAAAAAAGTGTATGGACGTTTGTGAAATTGCTTCCTGTTGTTATGTTGTGTATATTTTCATTAATACGTATGTTTTTTGTTTTGCCAACGGACAATTAAATTTCATCTTGTGTCATGGTAGGCTGTTGCCATGTTGAGACTTTAAAAACCTTGCACATAGCAACAAAATGGAAAAAATACAGTCTGGGAATGTCTCCGTCATCGACAATCTCTTTTAGGTCCCCTGAGAGCTCTGTTCTGCTCTTCAGAAGTAGTAAAAGAAACATGTTGAGAGGCCCAGGGAGGCTCCTGACATAAAGAAGACCCATCTGGCTGCCATACAGTAGATGGACTGAAAGACGCCCTCTGCTCAGATGTATACGTTTGATGGGGTGATGGAGAGAAGAGAGAACAGTCCAGCTGCTTACAGTCCGCGGCAGCAGACGTTTGTTGAGTGATGTTTGATTGTTTCGGCTCTTGCACTCACTTGCACCTCCTTTTCTTTTATTCTGTCCCATAGGCTTTGGCTATTCATAGTGAGGCGGAGAAAGAGCGAGCCGAGGCTAAGAGAAGGATTGGCCAGCTTGAAGACGGTCTCAGGTAATATCTGACAATCCATGGTAGAAGACGCCACAATAAGACTTCTGCTTTAGCATTAGGAATTAGCATTGTGGCTCTGTGCCATTTTAGTAATCTAGTTTTATATGTTAAAAACAGCCTGTTTTGGTGTATCATTACCATGGTGATTCCACTTTCCTGAGCTCCAGAAAATCTTAACTTAAGGTGAACAAACTGTTGTTTAACTCTACTTCAGACCCGTTTTCTCAAACAAACACTGCAATGTCTTTGTGTGGAGAGATTAACTAAATTAACTCTTCAGGGTTGAACACTTGAAACCAATGGTGTGGCAGAATCCGAGAGACAAACTCCTGTAAATTAAAACATTTTGAGATTTGAGATTATGACTACAAGTTTACCCATACAGTATTAAACAGGTGGCCAAATGACTCTTATCTCCCTGCATTCCTTGTTAAAAGGTAAGGACTCAGCAGATTCCTACCAAACAGCCTGTCAGTGCATTCCTTCAGTAATTAACCCTGAACTGGAATACATTAGTTGGGTTTAGGTCCCAGGCAGATTACAGATTCCCTGGTGAAACTAGAATGGGTTCTGCACAATTAAACACTGCGCTGACTTGGCCCATTTAACATCCTCACCCTGGGCCAACACCAGCCATTGTGCCATCACCTTCGTTATCGACTCATTTCAAGATCTCACAAAAGAAAAATAATAAATAAAACAATTTGCTTATCATAGTTACTCATTAATACAAATAATTATACCAACGAGCTATGCAAACATATATTCACTTTTACAATGTAATTTACAGTGTATAAAAAGTAAGTGTGTTGCATACCGGAAAATACAACTGGTTTATGAACTGCAGTACTAGTATAATACTATTCATTCAAATTACTGTTTACGCATAATAATTATATAGAATTGAAAATCACTAATCACTAATGCGATATAGCAATGTATATATTTTGTCTTTTTAGCAAGTATCCCATAAAAATATCACATTCATGAAGAGAAAATCCTATAATTTTACTCTAAGCTTTCTTTTAGTTCAATAACAATAGAAGACTGTTTTGTGAAAGTGTTTTGATCAAAAACCCACATATTTGCATATTTCTCTTTGTGCGTGTCATTGTCAGCAAACACCAGAGGACCCGTGTAACCGCACCAGACGGCGTCGTTTGTGCATAAATTATCTGTGTTGTTAGTATCAGTAACGAGCCCGTCGTTGCCTCATTTAGACTTAAACTCAGAGAAACTGCGATTGGGCCATCAGTCTCAGAGCTAATTAAGTACTCAGGGTTGACTCCACACACACACACACACACACACACACACACTGCAGTCCGATGTCTGCTACCTGCCTGCTGCCGTGGCAACACTGAAGGCCTTTAAAGGCGATCCAGCACAACTTCAAAGTCAATGCCAGACCGCACGCAGGGGCTAGTGTGTGTGTGTGTGTGTGGGTGTGTGTGTGTGTGTGTTTGGATGTTCACTCACTCCTCTGAAGATGGGAGGATGGATGATAAAATTAAACAAAAAGAACTGTTCAAAATGCCTTCCATGTGCCAAACACTGAGTTATGTGGGCTGTCCTATGGTCGATGTGTGGGTGTACAGTTTATCCATATGCATTTCAGGTATTACTAGGCTTCTGCTGTTTTAGGTTAAACAAATATCTTCTTTTCTCTTGGCTACTTTGTTAAAGCATCGCTGGCACCACAGCAAACCATACCCCTTCAAAGTTTATTGTAGTTTTAAGTCATATTCTATTCTTATGTCTTTGAGTACAAACGTTAGTGATTATGTTTAAATCTAAAGTGTTCAAATATGTTTAAAGCAAACAAAAGGTTTGGTTTGATTCACAAATACCAGCATGCAGCCTTTCGCTTCCTGTATGTTTCTTCTTCTTCTGCCCCCTGTGAAAAAACTTAGGGCATGAAAATATCTAGAGTCAGGTATCCAAAGTAACCAAAACGAGATGAGACCATTTATTTTCACAAACTCATCCCATCCTTCCACATAAATAAGCACCACTGCTTCAATTTCATTTCTAGGGTTGTGTTACTATAGCAACAACAACCAAAAGAACCACAAAGCTATGCACAGAACAAGTTTTTCTTTTCTTTCATCCCCAACACGCCTCGGATCATTAGAGGACATTAGCATAGAGGTGGAGAGATGCTGCACAAAGGGAGACAAAAAAAACAAAGCCAGTGAACTCATCGGAGACACAGCTTGGCTGCCATTTGCTACAGTGACCCCAGATTCATCACACGACTGGTTTATGATATATAATAATAGATGAGAGGTGGCCGGAGCTATAACATAGTATTCAAGAAAAATCTTATGGTGAAAGACGACTAGTGAACATCACATTAATTAAAAAAACTGCTGATGTTTGAAATACATAGCCTGATCATAATTTCAATGTATTTTACTTTACAATTATTCAGCCGGACCAATGGCACCATGATTAAAAAAGAGATGTTTTGTCCACTTTGATTCACACGTAATTTTTTGGGGGACAGGCCAAAATCAGCTAATTTATCCATTTATCTTAAACATTTGAGCTCTTTGACTAAAATGTCTTACATTTAGGGCTTTACTGTCAGTTGTCCATGTCATAAGAATAACAGATTTGTGCGAGAAAGAGACCATTGTTTGATTACCAATGTAACGTTAGCTAGTTAAAGTAAGTTTTCCAGAGCAAATAACGTTTAGTTTTTGATTGTCTTTATGATAGTCTTTAACAGCGTAGCTGACAATTAGATTTTCTGTTTTTTAGTCTTATTATTGATGACAAATACCAACTTTCCAAGATAAAAGCATAATCTCGGACCACAGAGAGTACCACATGAATACAATAGCTCCGTGCTTCTCTACCCTTATTGTGCCATTCTATTCATGGGTTTCAGCTTCAGTTTAATAGGTAATATTTTGAAGACTTTGGCCCATTCAAAAGTATTTTGTTTTTGTTCATTGCTAAGGCAATGTTGCTAGATTTTCTATCAAACTGAAACCCATGAATTGTCAACTTTGATGTTTATGTAGTATTTGTTGACATAACTTATTATAGATATTTGGTAAGCACTGACCATTGCTTACTTTACTTTCTGTTACTTGCCATTACTTTCTACTTAACTGTTCGATCTGTTAATTACCACAAGATGGACGTGAAAGTTGCTGCTATTTAGCGTGTACATGTATGTGTCTTTGAAGCGGTCTTATCTCACAGAGCACACCTCTCCCATGACGACGGGGATGAGGGAAGGATGAGGGAGGTGGTCCACAGCCCGACAGTTCGCTCAAGATGGTGGGGGCAAGAGCAGGTGGATGTATGGATCCTGAATAATGAAAAGCCACAGTCAATATGTCTTCCCTTAGTGACTGAGGTGGGAAAAAAGTTGTTCATGGGTTAAGCACTCAATATGACCAACTCAAAAAGGAGAAAAAAAACACTAACACAGATACTTTTGACTTTTTGCCGCTGGATTACAACATTTGCAACAAAGCTTTTTTTTTTTTTTTTTTAATGCAATTATTTTTTTATTTTGTTTCCAATGGTTGTCTTGGAGTATATGACAAAATAGTGTCACTTTATGCCAAATGATTTAAAGTATTGCTAAAAACAATACCCTGGTGTTAGCAACAAAACCTCTTTTCTTAGTGTGAGTTTATTGTGTCTCAAAGGTGGACAGTGATGCAGGATTTTGTATTGCGACTCCACTACTGCTGGGGAACACCCCCTGGTTTAGAGCTTTGTTTTTGACTGTCTGTCGTCATTGTTGCATCATTTATCTTGATGACAACTTTTTCTATTCTAGTCAGACTGTGAGTTTTGATTAGTTGTTTAGAATTCTAATGTTTATTGATTCTCTTTATGACTTTAATATGTGCTTGCCCTTGCGCTGTTGCTCTTTTGTGCTCACTTATTTGTGGTCTGTCTTCCTTACGCCTTTCTCTGGGGATGTGGGGAAGAAAACCAAGCCTGTTTTATTTTTTCTTCAGAGGGGGCTGCATATTTCAGTTTTGCATTTTTTTTTTTTTTCTCTTTTTATGTGCTCCTTCTTTGGCCCCTTTGATGTGTGTCTGTGGATTCGTTATCATTCCGTTTGGATGAGCTCACAGACGCAGGAGCGCAGGCGTGCTCTAATACACACACGCGCACACACACACACACACATTCTACTTCTTTTCATGCTACAACCAGAGGCATCCACATGTGAGTGTGCATGCTATTTGCAAAGCTTTCCCATTGGCTGCTCCACCCACATCACAGCCCATACACTCTTAAATACTCTACTTACATGACTGGGATGAACTTGTTTACAGGCTTTGCGTTGACTTAGTCAGTCTTGACTTATTCTTAATATGGCCTACTGTAAAAAATCTCAACGTACACATCTTTACAGAAATATGTCTTTAAACACTTTTCTAATTAACTTGTGCTGGACCCACTTTTTCAGAGCTGGTACATTTGAAACAGTTGGCAGTAATCCAACCGTATTCCACACTTGACTCATTGCGAGCATCCCAATTCCTCACAGTGCTAAGTTTATAAGCGCTTTTTGCAACTTTCAGAGGCCAGAGAGGAGTTTGGTGTCACGTCACTGCTAACAACTATGCTAACAGTGTTCCAGGCTTACTTCCTGGTTCACTGGTCTCTAGAAAAAAGATGCTTTATAATTGGATGTAGACATCACACAGCAGTCTTATTTTGACCCTTAGAGCTGCTTTTACAATGTACCTGTACTGGCTGGGCAAAACAAATTTTGCTCTACAACATGGATGAAAACAAATAACGTAACCACTTTAATTAGTTGCAAATTTCTCAAACAATATAAAAACATTCCATCTGCTTCACTTTAGTTAATTATGTTATATTAACCTATTTAACCTGGTTTCCTGCCACCATCCTTTCATGACATAGAACGAGTCCTTAAGCAGCTTTTGCCCTTCTCAATCGAAAAACAAACCCTTATCCCAATCCAAAAAATGTTCCAAATCGCTGTCATCCTCACTTTTCTATTAGCGCAAAACCAAAGCATTTTCCTCTCTCTCTTTTTGAAACTGAAGAAGACTTGAGTACAGCACATCTTTAATTTAAGCCTTCCACTTTTCTGACCAGAGCGCCCTTTAAAGTCAGCAGGCCGCCTCGTCGCTGGCACCACGCACTCCGTCTGAGTTTGCTGTTCCCAGGCTTTCTCCTAGTCTAGCCCTGTGTCCTCTCATCACTGCATCACCACACTGTTATTGGTGGTGACGTCCTGTCTACCCCAGTGGCAAGAGCACAATCACTTTATAAAGTCAATTAGTCATAGTTGGAGTGTCCTTAACTACTTTTATTATACTGCATACATGGAGTTGAGACTCTCTTAATAGCAATACTTTTGATCAAAATGCCATAGTTTATTCGTCAATTGTAATAGTAGGCCACACAGCTAGTTTCAAAAACATAAATGCACACACAAATTGTATTATATTTCAGAAGTTACGAAAACTTTCTAATATATTCACAATGTAAAAGCACCTATAATCCAAATAATTTTGAAAGTATTTTGCAACTCCCAAACTTACTTTCCCACTTTTCTCCTCACATATTCTTTATGCGTTTGAACCCAAGCAGTCATGCAAAGGGATTGATTAATAATTACAGAGTACACAAAATTGGGAGAGAGAAAAAGAAGTAGAAGAAAAAAAAAAACAATTTCTTCGTCGTTTGATGTCGGACATGAGAGAGACCAAAATTACACAGGCACAGCTCTGAAAAAAGAGAAGGATGAATGTTGGGCTGTCTTTCTTCTTCCCCTGTTCTGTTGTTGGGCCTTTTATGATTTTCTTTCAGTCCAACACTTTTCATCTCCTTGGTTTCTGTTTTCCCATTCAGCCTCTCGTCTTCATAAACATGTGTTTGTATTGCTGCAGAATGTTATTATTTATTTTGATAGAGACTTGACTTCTTTACAATTTTCAGGAAAAAATATTCTCTTCTGGGAATGGTTTGGTGTGTGTGTGTGTGTGTGTATGTATATATATTATATATATAATATATTTTATATATAATACATTTTTTTACATATATAATACATTATTTTATATATGTATATATACATACATATATATATATATATACATACACACACATATATATATACATATATATATACATATATATACATATATATACATATACACATATACATATATACATACACATACACACTGTGTATGTATATAATATAATTTACAAAATGTTATATGTGTACCAATAATTGTCTAGGGACCAACCCCCTTTTCTTTTACTCAACATTACTAACTTACTATCCCCAACTTGTTCTTACAGGTTTTCAGTATAATTATGTTCAGAAGTTTGGGGTTGTAGCAGAAAGTTTCAAATTATCAGGTAGTACAAAAATACCTACTCAATATGGCTGTCTTACCTCCAGCTCTGTCATTTCTCTCCCACACACAGTGGCTTAAGCCTGACAGCTGCTGCCTTGTGTAGTGGAGGATGTTATGGCTGGGCTCTGACAACTCGCAGTGTGAGGCCACGCTGCTCACTAAGCCTGTCAATCCTCCCAGCTCACTCTGCACATGACCTGGTGTTCGGCAGAACACCCAGTCCTATATAAAGTATGTCACAGGCCATACCACTTAGACTGGGCCACTGGCATAATGTTAGGGATTAACATTATGCCAGTTGCATCAGTTACAGAAAGTGTTTCACTTATACACAAAAAGAGACAGATGCATAAGATATGCATAATATAAGCGATTCCTTGATTTAGCCCTTTCTCCTTTCCTGCTCCAAACACATTACCTTTCAGGCAAACAAGGATGTTTTACATGTTTAGTAACAACATAAATCTTTTGAAATGTGTATTTGCATTTATTGAGGTGCGTCTTTGTTTTGTCTTTAGAGACACAGAGAAAGAGTTGGAGAAGACCAGAGAAAGTCAGAGGCAGCAGAGGCAGCGGGCCGACATGGTACTGGAGCAGTTTAAGAAACAGGTGGAAGTCAGCTCTGAAAAGGCCTACGCTGACATGAAACTTCAGGTAAGGGACATGGAGGTGTCTTTTTGAACACTCAAAGACACTTGACATTGCTTTATTTGTTCACCCCAAACTTGGTGGTGGTAAGCTACATCTGTTGCCACGGCTGCCTTGGGACAGACTGACAGAGGCAAGACAGTCCGTCTGCCATCGGCCCCTCCAATCAATCACTCGCCACACCACATTTGTATAGAGGCAAGGTGGCAGAAGTGTAGATCATAGACACAATGACTGTCCAAGGGTGAAAGGTGAGCCAGTATCGCCACATTTGACCTCCAATACTTTAAAAGTGTGATTAAAAGAAAGAGAGCCTCATTCTTTATTCAACCAAAAACATGGAGTTTACGTAACAATTGTTATGACAACAATACTGTGTGTCGCCCAGTGGTCGAGTGGTTAAGGCACCACACACATATGCCAGGCTCCAAGTGCAACCGGCCACAGTGTCATGAGTTTGAATCCCTACTTCGACATTTTACTGCATGTCTTCCCCTCTCATTCCACATTTCACCCTGACCTCTCCTGTCTAATAAAGCCTACGGGCAATTTTCTGTTATGCCTACATATTTGAATCGTTTTTTCCAGAGAGCTATTATTTTTTCCAGATTATTCTGTCCGTCCAATAATGAATGACACACTTGACCTCACTTCCTCTCATGAGGCGTGACATAAACTCGTTTGGAGCCTTAGGTTACAGCGGAAAATGGGCTGTGCACACTAATTAGCTGCTCTAATTAGTACATTAGGCAGTTTCTTCACTGCGTGGGCTGTCTCTGATTGAGAGGCTTCTCCAATCAATACCACAGTGAACTTGTGCAGATGTCTTACAAGAGAGTTTGGCTATAGGCGTTCTTGTTCAGCATTTTGGGTTATGCTGCATGTGAGAGAGATATTGACGGGCGGACGCGCACTGTGGTCCTAAATGTTTTAAGGGGCTCTGGGCCGAGCGTACATTGAAGAGTAGTCGTGTGTGTGTGTGTGTGTGTGGAACTAGATGGGATTTTTAATTTTCATTTAATTTTCTTTATTTTTTCTCATGGGTGATTTGAGATATATTACCAACGAGAGAAACAAGAGAATCCTGCTCAAGTATGAATATGTTGTGAACCACATTGTGAACCAATAGTATTTTTAATGAATAAAGATGTTATTATTATTACTATTATGATATTCTGAAGTTGTAGTGCAGTGACTGAATATTAATTATTTGGCTGTGTTTGGCTGTTATTTGTTCAAAGGAGGAAAAATTTGATCTTTTGCTTTTAATAATTAAGAGCAGATTGCTGAACTTGAGGAATAGATAGAGCATACTACAGTATATGAGGGATCAGATTTTTTACAGTTTTGTTAGGTTTGAATATTTTGAATGTTTTCTTTTTGCATTTCCGTATTTGGATATTGCGATATCATCCTTGTTCACTATCGCTCTCTAAAATCTCTTTAAGGCGTTTTCACAGAACTGCATGTTAAAGCTTCTATCGACAAAGCCTCACATAGAATCCAGTTTAATCTGTATCTTTAGCCTATAGCCTATACATACTTGAGCATGTAATCGACTTCTTTGTCAATATGCCCTGTATCCTTGGTGCATGTGGGCTTTAATGCTTTCTCTCTTCTCCTCATGCAGTGCTGCATGTTTTTGAATTGCAAGTGAAATCTTCTTTTTGAGTGCGGAAAATGTCTATTTTTCTTCAATCCTTCAACTCCTTTTCTTCTGTTCTCATCCCTCTATCCCAGCTCTCTTCTTCTCTCCTCATTGAGCTGCTGGCATCCCAATCTCCAATCTGACTTTATCCTCAGCCCACATCAAAGCCACGACAGAGAGGAGTTCTGCCTCGCTGTCATCCTCTCTCCTTCCTCTACTCCCAGCCCGACCCGTGAGCCAGGGCTGCATCACGTTCTCCACTAAGGCTTTAATGTTGCAAGAACATACTTCAAAGTTTTTGCCCTTTTTCCATCCTCCCATCTCACTCTTGTTGTATCTAAATGGATTATCTATATCACCCTTTTCTCTCATTGGAAAATAATTATTCCACTTTTCCAACACACTAAAAGTCTGCCCTATTTTGGTGCTTTTAAAAAACGGCACACCATACGGAATCAAACCTCTGTTGCATTGTTAGTTCAAAGCAAGCTTCTGTATTTTAAAACGGATTCATAAAAACACAGAATGTTCAGAGTGTTGCACACAACATATCCTAGATATGACTTCAGCAAATTGTCATCAATTGGTGTTGATGCATATATCACCTGAACACAGAAAAGTGTATGATGGAAGCTGTCCCAATGTGAAAAAAAAAATGCAGTTGCAAAGAGTCCACTACCCACAGCAGCATTAGTTCAAGAGTCATACTTTTTCTTGTGCCATAAAACCCCTCACAATTTTGGACAATTTAAAATCCAAACCAACCAAATTCTGATCTTCATTAAAATTATTTGAGGTAGTTTCACACTTTTTTTTTCACTACACATTGCCGATTATATAGTACTCGTTAATGTAACCCTGGTTTCTCTTAATTACCATGTGCTTAAAGCCACATGTTATCAACTATATGCATACTTGATACTTGCACTTTGATGAATGCTTTAGTTTAGCATGTAATATGTTGTTGTCTTTTTTTACTTATGGCTGTTCCATAATTTCAAATCAGTCGGCTGCACATGGTGTTAATTGGTGTTACCGTGACATCAAAAGACCATTGTACATTCTCTAGTCATTGTCCTTATTCACTGGTTCCACATTTATATTACAAAAAGAATGTATTTGAATGAATGGTTTTGAATCTAATTGTGCTGTGCTTACAGATGGAGAAGGTAGAGGAAGACCTGGTGCGTTCCAAGTCCCTTAGAGAAAACCAGGCTAAAGAGTTTTCACAACAACTCGATTCTCTACGGCACAAATATGAACAACAGGTCAGTAAGACGAGCAATATGAACATGTGTAGACTACGTTGTAGTGAGATGTATTTACCTTGACGTGTTTCTTCTGACCTGTCACCAGTCTTGTGACTGTTGTCTTCCTGAGGCATGATCAGCCTAACGAACCTGGCAGGTCGATCCTCAGATATATCGTAACTGAAGACAAGATGATGAAGGTTACAGAAGTAATAGGGACGTGTTTGTTAGAAGTTTAGTTTACTGTCGACAATTGCTTCTTAGACTCACTGATGGTTTGACCAAGATATTGGCTATTACATACCGTCCTCCTCATATTTTGTGTCTAATGCCACAATATGATGGATTACCACACTTAAATCTATGCGTTAACAGGCGTGGCAACACTCATTTGTAAACCTGATTACTTTTCCTGCGTGAAAAATGTGAAAGGCAGATTCTTTACATAAAACAAAATGAGTTTCTTGCTTTGCTTGGTGGATGGCAGCAAATTGATTAATTTACCCCATGTAGAAAATGTTATTGCTACTGTTGGAAAGCTGCAGACATTCTAGTGCCATTCTGATTAGTAACAGTAGTCATGTAAATCTTTGTTTGAATTGTATAAAAGCCATCAAAGAGATCACTGGACTGATAATCATGTACTTTTATGGGGAGTGGGGGATGCGTTTGACAGATAAATCCAACTGCATGGTTTTAAAGTCACATCAGAAAAGCTTTTGTCTTGAGATAAAAAAAAAAAAAGAACCACTAAGGAGATGAAGGCTTTATATGTTTTTTATATTTGTCTCCAGGGCTGACATCAAGAAAAAAGATTGAACATATTTTCTATGCAGTACAGAGATATATTCAGAGTAGTCAAAACAATGTCCGTTTTAATACACTAGATTTCTTTGTTCTTGATCGATGTTAAAAACATGCTACCATCAAAGATTATTATTTTCAGTAACAGAGTCAATAGTAAACTGAAGTTCGAATGCACAACTGACGATCTCGTGATGTGTGTTCTCAGAAGTAACATTTTCTTAACTCCTCTTCTCTTTCTATGTATGAGAAAGATTGCTCTGAAAATACCCATTCACACCTTCATCCTATACACACCCACAGCTCTGTACTAGGCCGTTCTTAGATGGCAGAGAGAATGTATATATTTGCATGATGATGATGATGACGATGATGATGGTGATGGTGATGATGGCTATGTCTTGGTGGCTTACCTTAAAGGAGCGCTGCCGTTTTGAACAATAAGTCAATGGATCTGTTTCTATTATTAAGTCAATTTGGTTCAATGTTCTGGCTTACAATGGACAAATGGCAAAAAATATATCATAAATTACTATAAACCAGAAAAAAAGCATATACTATATTTTTAAACTTTTCCCGTAGAGGGGAGAGACTGGTGTGCCTTTCTGCCTACCCCTCTCCCCACATCATAGTCATAGACTCCCCTGCTGAGACCAGACAAGGATCCTGTCCTATTCTGGTTGTTTTCTGCTCCACAAACTCAGATTTACCCCCTGGAGCTGAAGGAGCCTATTACTTCACTGTCCCATCGGAAAGCCTACAAAACACATCCCGTGCACTTCCATGTGAGCCGGCACTGACAGGAGTCATGCTGTGCAGAACACCCGGCCCACTCTGTATCTGTGGAACCAAGCTGTGCTCTAACCAAATCACTCTTTCCTCATCAGTGCCATGCTGGTCCCTTTAAGAAGCGCTGCACCCAGCATCCTTCACTGCACTGGTCTATATGATGTCACTGTCAGGCTCCTTGCTGGGTCTGCTCTCTGTTGTTTCCTCTTCTATCTACTTTTTCTTTCCGTTTTTTTCTCACAGTGGACCTTCCTCAACCATTTTTCGCCCTCATCTCACCTCAGATGCTCTTGTTTCTCTCAAACTCAATGGGCCAGCTCTCTGAAGAGATGGAAACATTCAGCGCAAATGTTCTTTCTGACTTTGTGATGCCGCCTGTCCTGCTGAGGAGTTGAATCCAGCTTAGCGTAATATCAGCTTTAACTCGTGCTGTTGAACGAATCTCCCTTACCCAATGGGACACTAAAATCGTCACTGTGGATGTCATCTGTGGCAAGTTTGTAGACCAAACTGGGAATAGGAAGCTGTGAAAACTTGTGAAATAAACCGTAAACAACAACATTGTGGATCAAATAGTTCTAATCTTTTATTATCATGTTACTGCACCAATCTAGCTGACCAGTGAGAGGGTTTGGTTGCGTGTATGGATGTCTGCTCCTCAGGCAGACCAGGTAGGGTGCCATCGAGCACAATGTGCTTCGGATTAGCCTCAAAGCAGAGGCTGGGCCTCAGGCTCCTGCTGTCCTTTCAGGGCTCTGACTAGGGCTTCTCTGCAGGATGGGCTGGGGGTCACTGTTGTCCCCACCGTGAGGTGACTGGGAACAGGACGCAGCCGAAGACTGAGCCTGGGAAAGGCTTGGGTTTGGTAAAGGACGCAAAGCTTACGTCTCAGCAGGTGCCCTGAGCCACAGCCGCTCCAGACTGGCTTCTGATGACAGGGTGATTAAACACAAGGCATTTATTTTTTTCTGTATACTACGTTCAATACTATTCATGCTTTTCTACATAATGGACTGTAAGGTACGATGCACCGCTAAACATTATTTATACAGAAACTTGGCAGTCTTTTTGGAACTCAATTTGGAAGTCCATTTTTGTTCTTGCTATCATCATTTTAATCGCATAACACACATTTTTACTTGTACATAATCATTATACGATAGGACTTTGATAGGGATTTTGTTTTGAGTCTCTAACGATCATTGCCTAAGCCGATTTGCCCATGCTGTCAAGCGCATAGCATGGGGCATTGGGTAGTTACTGAAGCCAGATGGCTAACCCCTACCAGCTCACTTTTATAGTCCAAAGTTGCTCCTCTTTGTACAGCGATTGCAGAATAGAAGTTTTGAAGAGAGAGAGTGGTTATTATGGGCCTGTCGTTTCCATTGGCGGAAAAGGTGGAAGGGCGGAGGCGCCAAGCAGAGGTAAACACGCACCGCCACGCTCAGTCAAAGCAGACTAACTTTTCTGTTTCCCACCATGGTACCAATTGTAATCCACCGGTTATAGACCCGATCGACTGCGTGAAGAAAGATAGACAAGTTGTCATGGCGACAGGTTAGCTCTCAATGTGTGTTGGCTGATGAAGTCTCTTTTCCGTGCTTGTCCAATCAGATGGCTGAGCTCTGCATGCAACACGAGCAAGAGAGGACGCGGCTCCAGCAAGCGCACATCGCGGAAAAGGACAGCATGGTCCAAGAACGTCAGCGAGAGGTTGGCAGTTTGGAACGACAGGCCAGGGCCACCCTTCAACAGCACCAGCAGCTCACCCAGGAGTGGAGGAAGCGCGATGCCCAGGTAGGGGGTCTCCACTTCATCTTCATTCTCACATGCAGTCTGGCTGATCCGCCGCGCTCCCGCGGACCACCACTGATACATTTTTAAGTTTTCAAAAGCACAGCAGGGTTAAACTTTTTGAAATTATTAAATGATTACCATGGTATGCCGGGAAAAAAATTACAGACTGGCGATAACCAAATAACTTTGTTACAAAATATATTGTTTTATAATGTAAATAATTGTATATAGTATCCATGAAGTGTAATTAAGCAATTTTATGGAAACACTGCTGGTCAAATAAAGAAAACAATATTTTCTTGTTTAGCGCCCGCTTATTTCAATACCCGGTTGCGAAAGTGTCTTTTGCAAGTCGAGTGTAAAGTAACATGGAGTTGCTTCTGGACTGGATCTTTTGCTGAAAATTATATTAAGTTTTTAGTTCTTAGCTTTTTCCCATATGTTTCCAGAGCACTAGAGTCACATTTGTAGCCCAAACTGCTGCAAGTTTCATGAACCCGCTCTGTCTCTGCTCGCGCCTGCCTGGGCTAGCATGGAGCACTGTGGGAAGCCATTTGACAAACCAGCCCCCAGCTGTGGATCTGCAGGACTGAGTCCACACTGGAAAATGCTCAATGTCGGCTTTGAGACGATTTACATATTCGTCAACAATCCAATAAGAAATTCTACAGGGAATTTTTGACAAATGTTCTTTTTTACCACAACTGAGGTCAGATTAGAGAGAAAAATAAACAACTGAGGCCATATTGGATTATTTATCTTTCTCTTAAAAATTTCCAAAATTGAGACATGCAAGAGCTAGTCATCAATTACCATTACTCATAACGAGTTAGATTATTCTGCTGTTTTCCTTTCAATTTTATTTGGAAATTTAATTTTATGAGTTATTTTGATTTGGGTCACAATGGCCTAAACCAAACTTTTAGAATTTCTTTACTTTCTTTCTCTATGTCCCATTGAAATACTTATAACGCATGCCTGGCAGGAAAGACCTGTAGACTTCTTATATTAGTCTTTCCTCTGAAAACTTTTTTATAATGCCTGTTTTGTTTGACAAATGTGTGGCTGTCAGGGCTGTGACAAAGAACACACTTCCAGCAGTCATTATACTTTCTTGGTTTGTGTTTTGCCTGTGTGGAGTTTTCTGGGAAGAGATCTGATGCCTGACAAATGTCTCATATTTAATAATTAAACAAGACTGTCAGCCGGAATACCATCAGTAAACACGTGCCTGAACACAAGATTTAGCTCACAGGGGCAGCTCCCAGTGCCCGCCTTTATGGACACCTTTAGACAGGTCATTCTACGACACCTACATCAGGCTGTGGAATAATGTTCCCCTCTAGTTCAGGACAATGATTCCCATTTTAAAAAGGCATACAGACTTTTTCTTGACTGAAGACTACACTTATGTAGTCCGTGATTATGAACTGTTGAGTGTGTGGGTATTGTAGTGTTACAACGAAAAACTTGTGTTTTTGTGTTTGCCTGCTTGTGATATAGATGTTTTCTGTCTTCTGCTGTAGAACAGGAACCTGCTGAAAAAGTGTTTTACTGTGTCAAGCTTTTTTTTATTAATCTTTTTAATCTCTTTTATTGTATGAAAAATAAAATTAAAAATGTGTTCACATTTCATATAGACCTTGTAAAAAATCAGTGCAATGAAGAACATTTTTGGGGGGAATTTTAACTTTGTGTGTGTTTACTCTTCATGCTAGTAAAATCTCAGAATATCATCAAATATGAATATAGACTGAATCCGTTCATTTTTAGTCATTTAAATCTTTACATGACGTCACACACACGGTTAAAGCTGTCACACGTGCCTCCTGTCTGGAAATACAGTTGAGTCTATTTTGGTTTGGTTGTATTTCATTATTTATCATTTTGGTCAATTGGACAAACCCCTAAACATTACAATCAAACTAATCAGTGATTAGAAGCAGGCTGAAGCTCAAAAGAGCAGCATGTCACTGGACATTCATTAAACTATACAAACCTTACTAACACATACTGAAAAGCCTGATAATGTAATATAACCAACAGCAGGAGACAGTACTCTACTCTCTGCGTGTGTATTAGAAAATAAGTATTTTTTTTAACAATATTTGACACAAAGTACCTTGGGCACATCAAGGAAACAAACATTGGTGATCCTCTACAAACTAAGCCGTCCAGCTTTCACAGCAGGTGCTCATGTTTCGCTTTAAAAACCAAAACAATAATTTAATATAGAGCCGTGAAACTTAACAGTCAAGATAGATTTTCTTTCAATCCTTCACAGAAAACTTCCCATTGAAGTTTGAGGCGTAACCTGCCTGACTTGAGAAGCACGTTTGCCTGAAGCCATTTTGTGCTGCTGTTGTTTTTGGATGATCAATGCCCTCCTGAGGAAAGAGGTGTTTTTTGAACAGTTTTGGGGGCTTCTTGCCAAAAGTCTTTTCCTTACTCATTTTAACTCAGTTTGCATGCATGTTTGTGTATTAATATAAACTAATAATTTGTGAACAATGTTTTTCTATTTTATTGATTAGATCTTTGTTTTGTTTTAGACAAGAGACTTTTTACTTCACTGCATCATATCTGGCATCAGTTGTTGAGACTGAGAGACTTCAATGCACCAGGGTCAATGACATCATTACCAGTTTTCAGTGTCCGTCACGTCGGTCATTGTTCTACTAAAAGTAATGTTTTAAAAAATTCTAAAGATACAGTTACTTATTTTACCTTGAGCTTTAAATTTAGAACAAAATGTCAAATTGTTGATTGTTCGCATATATGACATTGAATTTTGCATTATATCTCTGAATAAATCTAAATAATTGGTTAATGTTTCGATCAATTTAATTAGTGTTCTAATAGTAAGTAGTGGAGCCAAACATTTTTGATGTGTCATGGTTTTTTTATTTACTTTGACACCTGGCATGATGAAGAAACAATAATTGGACAGAAAGATGTAAAAAAGTCCATGGAATATTCCACAACGTCTAGTTTTTGCTTTATTTGATTACAATATACACATGGCATTCAAAAATGGTGGCCTTTGAATCCCTGTCCTTTAGTGTGACACTTTTTGGGGATTTTTTCATGAATAATTCTTTAATATAGTTACTGTGCCTGCTGAAGTCAAATGACATAAAGTATTTGTAAGCTTCTTTTAATAAGCCAAATGGTGAACTTTACTTTAAATGCGGCGCATAATCTGGTGTGATGCTTTTTTTTTATTATTTTTTTTAATAAAGCTTTATTTTATACAATAATAAGTATAAATCTATATTTTAATTTTACACTCATAATAAAATTTTTGGCACGACACATCATTGGTGTAAAAGAGTTCATTCCAAAACAAATATTGATTTTAATTTTAACACTTTTTTTCCCTCATACATAGAATCCATAATATAAAAAACACTTATTGGCTATATGAGAGAGGTTTAAACTATCAATATGGACTTATTACACTCACATCTGTGTAAATTCCCCAGCCATTACCCGTCAAAATTCTGCCTTAGATTTTTTATTCACGTTTTTTTTTTACAGACTGTAATTATAGTTTTTACTGTTTTAAAACATCCTGTTGCACCCGTACTCCTGTACCTGGAGTCGATGTCCCACAGTATGGCATTAGATGGATCTGTCTACACTGTAGTATCTAGCTTTATTTCAGGTGTTTTTCTCACTCAAAACATTGACAAACACACACTCTTACTGTGACTCGCCTCTCCACAGATGGATGGATACGTTTAATGTCACACTGTGGAACATTTCTGACAAAGCAAAAGCCTGAGCAAATCCACGCTGGAGCATAAAAAATAACCCATGTAAAAATAAAGGCTTTTCGTAGTTACCATGAAGAGCGAATGGAGTTCTTAGTCTGTTTTTCCATCTTATCATAGTATCATGTTTCTATCATATTCCTGTTTTGAAAGTGGCCTCTCCGTGGAGACACAACAGTGACATTGTGAACCTTTAATTTCAATAAATAATCAAAGAAACAAATAAATAACTAAATGAATAAATAAAAAAAGCACCTTGTAGAGATGGGCAATATATTGAAACGTATCTAATATTGTGAACCTAGTTTTCGAGATATGCAATATTTTAATAACTCCAAAAACAATATATGTACAAAATCTTATGATGGTGATTTAGAAATGAACTCATTCATTCATTAAATATTGAGTGTATGGTTTATAGTTGAAACAAAAATGCCAGAACAAGAAAAATTTAAATGAACAAAATGTTGTTATGTTGTAAATTTTCAACTAAAGGTATAAGATGATATTTCTGCACTTTTGTGATTAATTATACAAACATTTCCCATTCATCTGATAATTAAACCTCAACTAGTATGTTGATATCCTAACACATGATATCCCATCTCTGTCGGATTTACATAAATAACGTCTGACTATCGTTATCTTGATACTCATACTTAATTTTTGTCAATAACGCTCACCTCTACCAACCAGACAGATCTTAAAACAAGTCTAATAATCCACCCTTCATAAATGAACTTTAAATCCAGATTTATATTCTGTCTCAAGAGTCTCTCTGGGTCTATTATTTCTTCTTGTGAGTTGGCCGTGACTCACCTGCCCAGTCCTTGCTCTGAAATGACTTCCTTTGTGGCGCTGACACTTGGAGCTGACACAGAAGTGATGAGTTTCTTTCCTGCTTTTCACTCACAGGGGAAAAAGCCCGTCACAAGCAGAAATATCCTTCCTCAACAAATGCAAGTGGCTGGAGCTCTACGGCGTCGACATGCACTTTGTCAAGGTGTGTGAGCATCTATTTTAGACACAACAGATACTCAAGTGTGATATATCCACCCATGGGCTTCAGAGCCAAGAAAAATGTGCGCTGATTGAAGCAAAATATTTACGCTAAAAAGTATTAAAAATGTATTTTCTTTTAATTGCTATTTTTCTTTCTTTTTGATTTTACCCTTTATTCTCTGGTTTTGTTTTGCTTTGTTTTGTTTGTTTTGTTTTTGAATAGAAAATATTGAAATGCTTTTGTAATTTAGTTTATTACAAAGAGTAAACAGCACGCCATCAATGACTTTTTAACAATGGCACTTATCTGTAGTAAGTAAATAGCACAACTAAATACTTAGTTAGTGTCTATATTGATTCATGTTCATTATTTGACCCTTCACTGCACAACACAAACTCAAGAAGATAAGAACGGTTCTCACTCATGCAAACATATGTGCTGAAATATTATTACTCAAGTAGAAAGGTGGTCCAGGAAATTAAGAGTAAATATATACTCAAAGCAGGAGTACAAGCAACTCTTAATAGAATACTGTTGGAATGTTTGATATGCTAAAGCAAAGCAGTAAAAAATGTTCAGCATGTATCTTGACCTTTGGTGTGCCCTGTTGAAAGTGTGTCAGAGCATCTCAGCTACATAATGGAACAGGAAGATGTTCGGTCGCGTTGCAAGTGCGGAAACTAGCCAACTAAGCAAGTTTTAGCCACCAGGTATGACAGATGTAGTATAATGTGGTGTCTTCTAGTGAAGCCGAATCGTGCGGTCGCTGTTGGTACGCACGTCCCGAGTGCAATTCTCATGCGTTCTAGAGTCGTAAACTTACGAAACGAAGAGGGAATTGTGCCTCTACGCTTGAATTATGCAGAGGTAAAAATGTAAATTCTTATGTACCACGATTAAACACCGCCACATGTAGTTTATAACCTTAAATTAATAAGTCATATAATGTAGCACGCCGAGATTCCCACGGAGTGGCCTACTTCATAAATTCACTTGCTAGGTACAATTTGTGGTTACATTGTTTCTTTGAGTTTAGTGGCTTTGGTTAATTATGTAGTTAGGTATCTCGACAGCGAACACTCCCGTACCGCCCGTGCCTATAATTACCTGAAATATCCGTGTTACTGTGTGTTGTATTCATATTTACTTGAAGTAGATAACACATAGTTCTAGACTGATGTGTTGTCACTTAAATCTGTGTTTGTATTGCCAATACTAAGAAATTAAGGGAGGTAGCAATACAATGTTAATCTACACTCATGTTGTGTATATATTCTGGTGACAAAGATACACGGTACCAATTAAACTCATAATATTGATTGATAATCTGTCATTTAATGTCCGTATGAGTTTGGTCGTGAATATATATTATTGTAGAAAGTCTGTACTATTTAGTGTCTAAAACAGGTATCAAAATAATATATATTTATTTGATAGTCGCTACTCTATTGGCTGAATATATATGTATTGGGAAAATGAAGTGATTGATTCGATGATATTGAGTGAAATAATATATTTATTGAAGTCTTCATCATTGGCCTAGAATAACAAATAAATATGTATTTGATGAGTCATATGGTTAATAAGCGCCCTTATATGATGAAGTCGTATATTGGTTTAACAACTTATTTATATATATTGAAGTGGCGTATGTTAATTGGTGGGGTCTAGGATATATCATATTGACATTGTCAGTATAATTTGGTTGTTTAAATTTGCATATGTCATACTTCGGTAATGTATTGGCCTAGTCACTCAGGGTATGATGTGATTGTAAAGTTCATATATGGTGTAATATATGTTAATGTGAAGTCGTAAATTTGTGTGTGTAAATCCTATGTTATATTAAATATTATTGATAAGTGGTATATATATAGTTGATGTAATATATATATGACAGTATCTACGTAATATAATTATGCAGATGTGTAAGGCAATTATATATTGAAGTTCATATATGGTGTAATAGTATAGCTTAGTGGTGAAGTCGTGTCAATCATAGATTTGGTGCTAAATAGTAATACTTTATAGCTTGATTTAAGTCGGTATAATTCGCGTGTAAATACTACTACATACCTTGACAGCTCTTATATTGAGTGCAAATATATAATAAATTGAAGTCGTTAAACTAAATAGAGTTGTTAAAAAATAGCTCAAATATAATGATAGTCGGATGTTATGGTGATGACAATACTTATTATGATATTAATACTCATGTAGTCCAGTGAGTCCATATGGTGTTAATATATGTATTGCCAAAGTCAGCTGAGTTTGGTGTTACAATTAATATATATTGATATAGTCCGGCATTCATTCGTGTTTTAATAACTATATGTATATGAAGATCGTAAGTTGGGCTTCTAACATATATGTGTATAGCTAGCCACCACAAAACGAATTATATTTGTGTTTAAAATATGTGATATATTTGATCGTCGATAAATATTGGTGTAAATTACCCACTTAAATAAAGATATTGAAAAGTCCTTTATATTGGTTCTTTTGTGTAGAATCTGGTCCAATATTAGTCATTTTATTAGACTTCGTATATTGAGTGTAATAGAAGTTCCAATTATATATTCTTGAGTCGGTCATATTGGGGTGAACTGCCATATCTAAAACGGTAGTATTGATGAGTCCGTAGTACTATCGGTTGTATAAGGTGACATATTGTGGAATTTTGAAGTCGATATGAATTGGCCCGGCTTGGTTGTTTAATTGATTATTTGATGTCCTCGACTATTTTTATTCGAGGCGCTAGAGGCTACTTAGCTATAATTGCTTGAAGCGATATTTAATTGTCTGTAATATTATTAATAATTGACAGATCAGTCAATTCATTTCGAGTATGATAAATATATTATAATCGCAAGATATGATTTAATTATTTTGTCTGTTCTGTAAATTTATGAAATATTATTCGATATGTGACGTATATATTGTGTGAATAAAGTGGATATGTATGAAGTTACGTATATACTCGGTTGTAATATTTTTTTAACCTCAATATAAATAATTAGAATGTTTGCTATTCTTGGTGAGACTGTTTAATTATGACAACAGTTGGGGACTCATGAACTTACATTCCTTAACCACCTTCACATATTACATCACTACATTTGTCTGAACATCTTAGCTCAAATGTGCCATACAGACTTTCTGTAATTTGCACAATGTTCACGCACTGATTAAACCTCGTACTATTGTGTGTTATATTTAAGTCAAAATATGAATACTGGTCCTGCTTAACTTCGTTCAATTTTTCTTACAAGTTTGCTTTTCATTTAGTCTTGCTGTGTTTCATTCGCTAACCTATTCCGTCCTGTCGCAGACTTGTATTCACCTGTGGTTCTGAATTCTGACCCTTTTACCGTATAGCAATATAATCGGCTGTCTGTATCTATTGATCAGGGCGAATCGTGGTGTATATATTATGCATCCTAGGTCTCACTCTCAACGTGGACGATCATCTGGGTATTGAAGGCTCCAACAAAATCTGCCTTTTCCTTCCTGGCTCCATACCAGTTGGCTTGTACCACTTACCACTCTAATTTTTAGCCCTTAGTTTGAAATTTTAAGGAAACTATAGTATATTTGGTTTACTCGTAGGGTGATACCGACCATGTGTGCTCCTGTAGATCGCGCAACTTGAACATCGAAATGCTTTCCTCAGTTTCTAAATTGACACATATTTTAAGAACCTGATAACCAACCACACAAAAAACTTAGACAAAACCCTGAGATCAAGAGATCGCGCGGGCGTTCTTTATGTATCCGTGACCTGGACGTTTTATCTCCCACTTTGAGTATTTGACACTGAGTCTTAAATAATTTGTACTACTTTGATGCTTTAATTTCTATGCCAGAAATATCCCACAGCCTTATCACCAGGACGTTATGTCAGAAAGAGTATGTTTCCGGGATAGAACTTAATTACTGAACCAAATAACTTATTTAAAAATTTAGAGACTTCCATTCCACTATCAAGAAATCATCTATAATAGCTTGCTTGGCCGGCCTTCATGTTGATGCTAAATAATCATGGCTGCACAAATTGAAGCCAGTTTCCCTAGGACTTGCTTCACTCGGCTACCGTGGTGTGTCATTAGAAAAAGATAAGGTTTACAATTGTAAAAGCATAATCACTTATCAAAACATAGCTACTTTTAAGGCGTTAAAAGGGTGAGTCTGTGCCAGTTCAGCCGTAAAAGATTCAAATGCTTATTGTAAACGGTCAAATTCCAATCTAGTTGTTTATACAGGCAAATTGAAATCACATCGTACTGGACTTTTTCAATATCGACAGCCGCGCTCCAGTCGGCTTTGGTTGTCGCCTGGAAGATGCACGAGTCAGGCTTTCGTGAAACCGTTAAACGGTCCTACATTTCCCTGTACTCACAAACACTCCTGTCGTGGCCCTCGTTGTCTAAGTGCTCACCTTTACAGTGTTTGGGTCCTCTGCGCACCGGCGGTTGGGCAAGCTAGGTACGCAACAACCTTCTGTCGTATTTCAGGCGCCCAAGCATCCCAAAGGAGCCTAGCAATGAACTTGTGGAAGGATGGCCGCGGTACGAAAATGGCGACAAGCTCCTTTTTCCGTTAACGATTCTGCCATGTTTTTTTGAACACTGTCTGAAGTCTCTTTGATCCCCAGTGCCCGCTAAAAAAGACTTCAGACACTTTCCCTTCTGATTGCCTTAACATGGCGTTGTCCTGGGATGCCCGGACTTTGGAGGAGAGGAAGGGGGGTGGTGGGTGGGCAGGGGGTGTGAGCTGTGCAAAACTCCGATAAGAAACAGATGTCTGAGAATTTTAAAACTCAAGTTGAGAACAGAATTAATAGCCTCAGAATTCGTGTTCTGTGCCCTTCTCAATAATGGCCAAATCCCCTTCCTTGCCTATTTCGTCACTCTTCGAAACTTCATTTCTCTTGACTGGGACTCACCATTATTAATTTTGATTGCGTGTATACCAGCCTGCCCTGCCAACACACCCGAGACCCAGAGTCAAGGATGCCTTTAAAATGCGTTGGTCAAGACCTCGATCCACTGCTTCCTCTCTGCTCCCCTCACATTCCCTGCAGGAGGCCTGCAGGAATGACTTGAACATGCGCCTTGTGCAGGCTTCCCCTGATTCTACTTCTGAATTAGGAATCTGAGCATGCAATCATGAGAACTGGTCACATTTTTTTTGTCTGCATCTGCACTCACCTGGTAAGGTTTGACATGAAATGTCGCTTGCATAATTGGCGATATTCCAGAAAGTTCTTCATCTAAGCAAGATATATCATATTGGAGAAATAGGTAATAAATTATCCAAGTGTGCTATCTTTCATAGCCGTTTGCCGCAGTACACCATTAAATGCATGATACCATATCAACAACAGTTAGTGTATCGCAACTGCCGTCATATATCATTAACCTGCGTGCGATATCTAGTACAATTCAAATATAAAAATGGAAAGTAATTTGGGAATAACTAAACTCCTAGTGGCCAAAGACAATAAGAAATCAACCTTATGAGCTTAACCCTAACAACATCAAAAGAAAATAACAAAACAAAATAAAGCCAACCCGAAACGGCAGGCGAACCGCAGCGACTTCACCAGGCTGGGCTCGCGGTTCAGATTCAGGTACACGCTGCAAAACTGGAGCTAATCCGGACTAAACTCAGAGCTAAACCTGGTCTAGAGAATACAGTGGTGGAAAGTAACAAAGTGCAGTCAAATCTGTGCTTTACTTTAGCAGTACATTTTACAGTGGATACTTTTACTTCACTACATCTGAGAGCAGCTCAAATGTTAAAAGTTATTTTCTTTTCTATTTGAGAGCACTTGAAATGGCTGAGGGGTTGTTTTTTGCACGTTGTCTGTCGGAAAATACATTTTACCATAAAAGTACATTTTTAAACCGGCACTTCCCAAATCTTTTACTTGAGTTGATATTTTTCATGTCATAATTTTACTTTTACTTGAGTAGTTTCTTTGCTACTGTATCCATACGGGTGGGAGAGAACCTGTGGTAAATATTTGTGGGTCAGGACTAGGTTTAGTCAAGTTGCAGTTTGTGACGTTTAAACAGTGATTTAACAAAATAAAAGTGGTATCGGATACTGTTTCTTTTATATGGATTTTGGCCCTTGTTTACATCATGGTTGCTAGGAAACAGTTTACGGAGGTACTTCTACCTTTGTCACATCTGCTGCTCATATCCAACCAGGAAGTAACATTATAAACATCACCAACATTGTCAAACTGGAGAAAAATAGGCAAAATGTTAATGAAATGTAAATGCTATTCTAACCTGTCATGTCCACTTTAAGTAACAAAATTTAGTACTTCTTCCACCACTGCAAGAACGAGACCAAACCAGGACTAGAACGAGACCAAACCAGGACTAGAACGAGACCAAACCAGGACTAGAACGAGACCAAACCAAGTTCACAGCAGGACTTAGAAGTGTGGACGCAGCCTAACTCCCCATTTATACAACTTACCACAAAGTATTGAACAAATGTCATTTACAGTTAAGACTGGCGTGATGCTGTGTGAAATATAAAACAAGTGCTATTGTGTCTATGGTTACTCTGTATCTATGGTTACATGGACCTGTTCCTATGGAGACTCTGATATTTTCTTTGTTTTGTTTGTGTTTTCTTGGTCGGACCATTATACGACTCAAACTAATTCTCACACTACAGGGCCACATCCTGACATCCGAAGAGCAGCGCTAACAAAGCAACACACAAACACACAACACAGACACACCTCCCATTATTACACTTAAGACGACTAAAGCCTACAGAGTTCACAA